>JAARMF010001035.1:30250-45407 GCA_022844705.1 Toxascaris leonina | reverse complement strand
GGGGGCATTCGAATAACAACGCTTTGCCATCCAAAATATTGAAACCGCAAGTCTTTAGCGTCTATAATACCCCACTGCACTGAAAGACGGTCACAGGGAAAAGCAAGGAGAAGAACTGCAGAGAAAGAGGACGAAATGTGAAAAGGAAAAAGAGTGGAATTATTGTGGAAAAAGTGATGGGCAGCAATTGAAACTTAATTCCGGAGGGTTGTACCACATGCTGTCGTATGGGAAAGTGGAAGGACGGATAAGACGAATGCCAATTCATAAGTGGCACTGTAGATCATTGAGAGGTGAAGTATATAAGAGAATTGTGCAAGATGAACAGACCCTTGCTCATATTCGTCTTTCTCAAACTTCGACAGTGGTGGATATGACATCCGAAGACCTTACGATCCGAGGCGAGATAAAAATTCGCTATAGATTTTCTCTCCACAGCTGCAATCGAATTTACATTCCTTTCATATTTACCCACATGGGATCCTTCTCGATCTACGAAACACTTTTCAGTCATATCGGATTTTTTTGATTCGTTGAGAAATATTTCCGAATTACGGATGAAAAATAAATATTGAGCGTTACTGTTGTCGAAATTGCTGAATATTTTCGAAGAAATAAACAAAACGGTAGAAATCATTTTGGCAGAAAGTTTGCGTTTTCTGTGAATATTCAGCTGATTTACACCGCTTTCCATCACGATCGTCATCCGCAGAGAGGCGCTTTTTTACCGTTCATTTGTGAATTCTCTCACTGAAAAGAGAAAGTGCAGATGAAAATTGTTTACGCATCGCATTTAGCGTTGTTGTTTCAGATTAAAATTCCCGAGCACGATACGTCTTGATGGTGGTTCCGACTGGGTGGTATTAAGTCGTGACTTTGTTATGTTTGCCCTTTCAGAGGATCCTTTGGTGCGAGGATTGCGCAATATTTTCGCGAATGTGTTATTGCCCGTTGAAAGTTTTTTCCATACGGTATGACTTCAACACTGTTCATGAGAATTGAATCGGTGCACAATCATCGTTTTTGCATTCTCAATATGCTGAGAGGATTGTTCAGTGTGGTTCTCTGCCACTTGGCTGCAATATTCTCTTTTCGGATCAGAAGTTTTCCTCGCATTTACTACCGCTACAAAGTTAAGCAGAACTGAGACTTAATGAGAATAGCGCTTGGGATCGGATGAGGCTTTGATGGCAGAACTTACTGGGACTTTGCTGCAAATCTGATGAAATTATTAAGGATTTTGAGAGCCACTCTTCATAGAGGAAAAAGAGAAAAGGGGGTAAGTTCAATTCATTGAATTCTGTCGTCATAGAATAACCACTTTCTAGTGTATGGCGATGACATAAGGCCTCAATGTTTTTTTTAGTTTATGGCCCAAGCGTTTTATTTCTTCTTGTGGTCTTTTGTCATCTGTATATTTGCAGCGCAATCACGGAACATGCCGCTGAAGTTGATTTATCAGAACAGAAGTTCTGACTTACGATACGATACTTTCAGTTGGCGGTTAACTCTGAGTACTGTAATCGCACAGTGAAAGGCAACCTTCATCTGACAAATTGGAAGCGGAAACAAGGCTGTCGATGTGCAATGCTAAAGAAGGTAGTCGATTGGTGCGGCTGCTCACCCCTTGTATTCAGCAGCCTCGACACTCCAAAGTTTGCACTCGAGGTGAGTGAAGTTTTTGATGATTTCATCGAAGCATTTAAGCGCAATTCAAATATCGCCTCAATATTCTATCTGATATTCTAATAGCTTCCTGATCGGTGGCTTGCATCTTTGATGAGTTCCTTTAGCCTTGATACTTAACTGCCTTAAGCACTCTCTTAGCTGCTACATAGGGTTTGCACAGATCAGTTGTTATGAAGCGGTTCAACATTCAACTGCATTCTGATTCCGTTCCTTTTGCGTTCATTGCCTGAGAGTCGTGCTTGTGCAGAATTAACTTCTTCGGTGTGTTTAGTTTCCTTCCGTGATGGTGTATAGCAATAAGCACTCAAAGAAGTCTTCTCTTCATCAGCATCTTTTCCTGCACAATGACAATATCGATAATGAGAACGAGACATTGCGTGTGGCTCACAACCATCTTTGATTGTTTGTATGTTTTGCTGACTCTGGGCTACGTTTTCTCATTCCTGAGCAAAGGAGGCGCTGTCTTCATGACGAGCCGGTCCTTCCCTATCACAGGTTGTCATTGAAAAGCTTATCCACTATAGATGTAGTGAAGTCATTTTCGGCACAAAGAGCTGTGTCAGTTTGCGAGAATCGAATATTGAAATGCGCCGAGAACAACTTGAAGTAGTTCGTTTATAAAAAGCGAAAAGTATATATTCCATGTTGCAATTTGCTTCATATTTTTTATCCTAAAAAATTACGGCGAAATTCTTCGATGATGAAATTTCTTTCAATTTTCGCGAGGATCTCTCCTTTGTGAGAGTGGAAATGAAAGAAAAGTAATAAAAATATCGCATTCTTTAGCTCGTTTGTTCTCTTCAATGTTTTTGATACTTCACTGAGGAATGATTTGAACGATCCGATCGATAAGAGAAAACAGTGACGATGAGGGATTTTCATATATATGCATATCGATTGTGAATTATCACTCGTATCATATGCAGATGATTTCAAAAGATATTTATCAAACGAGCTGCATGGAGAGTGACCACAAAGTGAAGAGTGACCGCCAAGTAGCCTTTTGCCTCCTTCATTTCCGCTCCTACAAGTCTTCTGCGTCGCCCTCCTTTCTAATTTCATTTTTGCAACTCAACTAGCGTCTAACGTTCGGAAGCCTTAAAAATCGTTAGTAAGGGTAGGAGGAAGGCAGAAAAAATTTACAGCGAATTATAGGAGTATAATTGGTGATCTTTTTGCTTATCATTGAGCTTTATCTCATCAGCGATTGTCATGAAAGGCTGTTTTGCTGCAAGTGGTGTATTCTATTACATTGTTGCATATGTCTGATTAGTTTTCACTCGAACTATTTCTCATCTAATAGTTGACTTTTCGTTTTCTGCGAAGTATGGCTTCAGGCTTCTATTATTTGAGGTTGCAAAGAAGAAGGCGGTTTTCTTTGGACGAAAATTCGACAATTTCATAAGTGCATCCGCAATCGCAGTCGCCGAATCACAAGCATTGAGACAATCGCCACAAATGATTGATAGAAAACATGCATCGTTTAGTCGCACTTGGCTGAATTTCTATGACAGCAGCTTTGACAATTCTGGTTGGTATTTTGCAAATACTCTATTGAATTTCCGCTTTCACTTTGTTAAATGTCTCTTTCATTTTTATAATTGTTTTGCGGCATATGAACTTTATTGAAGTCATCATAAGTTATTAATGCGTATGAAGGCATATAATTCGAGTGGTCAACTTCACTGAGCAATTTTATATCGAATGAGACAATTTCCCTTTTTTATGCGCCATTTTTGAATGTTGTCGTCATTGCAATGTTGCAAAGAAATTGGCATAGAAATAAATGAGCATCACTTATTTTGCGGGATTCTGGTTGAAACGTTTTTTTCAGGTTTGCTAATTTCGTGGGCACAAGCTATAACCTCATTTGCACCATCGTTGAGTGACTGTGAGTTTTCTGGATTGAGCAGTCTCTACGCATACAAGGAAAACGATGATTCAGAGGTGGAAACAATCGTTGATTGTGCGATGAGGTGCAAGGGTAGTATCATAAGGGCTGAATTATTGGTTTCACCGAACGCTGATATAAGCTTTTCGAGCAAAACGATAGTGGATGGGTATCAACTGGTGGATGCACGATTTGGTGCCGATCTCGATCTGAAGGAAGAAGTGTTCAGAAACTTTGCTGCATTGTTCTCAACGGTAAAGTTTGCGTTTGTGCGGTATATTCCATGCAACAAAGTAAAAATCAGTTTATCCACCACTTACAGGGCTTTTAATCTTATATTTCTGAGCTTTTTTATTGGAATTTTTAGCTCTTCGATACCTTAATTTCCGAATGCTAGGGAGAACGAAATTTTCCATTTGCGTGAGAAAGTCCTTCCGAAACGTTGAAATAGGAGGGAGCGTATTGTTGCGACGTTCAGTAAAAAGCAGTTTGCCAGAATTAATCGAAAATACATCTCCCAGGTGAGTAAATTACACTTTCTGTGGAAAGAGAGAGGGGGAAGATTCGGGAATAACGAAATGCTACTAAGCATGACTGCGGGATTGCTGTCAGGTTTCCTTGCGAGAGGCTTTATGCAACCTCATCCAATTCCGCCTGCATCGATGTTGTCATTAACTGGTGGAGGTATGGCTGCAGAGGTGTTTGTTATGGTGGTAGTGTTAGTAAATTGGAGGAAGAAAACGATATCACGTAACTTGGATCTTTCGAATTGATGGACATGAAAGGTAAGGGTGTTTTAATGGATGCATCGGTAGAACGTAAAATCAAAAAATATTTCATTGTGTTATTAGTAATGTGGTGGATGCGTCTCTCAGGATGACACTGTGGTGGCAAAACTACGATGGGAACGTGTGGACAACGCAGCGACAAGCGTTGGTGTGAATTTTTCGAGTCCGCTCGTCGATGCTGAATGGACTGACTCTTTCGGTAGGCTGGTGAAGGCTACGACGATTCCGTCATACGATTCGATATATGGGTCGCAGTTCGCCGATATACTGCCTAATGAAACGATGATCGGTGAGTGGAAGCTCGACTTTTGGGCTCCTAGTCGAAATTTACGGCGCGAGCATCTCTTATCGATGAAGTTTGCAATCTTTCCTGTAAATGGACTTGATGTGAGGGTTGATTTGATAGAGAAATACTTTCGAGTGGTGGACGTATGTGTCAATTCGACGTTGATGGATAGTCAGCTTTGTTCTAAAACGTTGTGGAGTTATAGTTCGCCTGATCCAAAATCCGAGCTGAACTTATGAGAAATTTTGCTCAGAGGCGATAAGTTGTTTGAACAAAGCGTGATTCTTTGAGATATTATTCGACTTTTTCGGGGTTTCTTCCAGCTTTCTTTCAGGGTTACTGGAAAGAATATAAAAAACTTTTCAAATGGGGAGTGCTGTTCTGTATGGACGTCTAGAATTATTAAGTCATCATCGGAGGTATTATCTGTCAATGTCGACCAATTAGTGCATTTCTCTAATTGCAGTTGCTATGCGATGTGATGTGTTTTGCCTCGAACTTCTAGTCGATTCAGACATCACGTCTGTATCCAGTGAATGAATTTCAGGTCATGCCGTTCATATTGTCACGTCATCGCTGCTACTTTTTGACGCTTGCCTTAGCCTTCTTCTTAGGTTATTGCAGCATGTTTCCCTCAACTCATAAAATTGCATAACCAATTTAACTTTATCATTAAACCCTCACTAAATACTCTTATAAAAGTACATGGTTCCATGCTTCGTTGTTTGATGTCTAATTGATGGCCATAAAACGCCACTCAATTGTGATTATACCACTCACTGCGATGTGTTTCGCATTTAACAGTGAGTGCTCGCTGTTGTATTATCGATTCGATGCGTCTTCAGGTCGATGTTTTTAGTTTTGTCATTTTTGTGCATTTCGATGTGATTGTATAAACTTGCGAAGCGGTGTGGTTGCATTCCTTTTTGAGTCACTTTTTGCATTTAATTTAGTCTATAAGGAACAATCAAAAGTGCAAATTTCTGCTGCATTCTCATGATTTCCCTCAGTCGGAATACTGAAATTCTCTTCGAATTGTCTCGTATCGTTTCAGTGTGTGGAGTCCTTTCTGTGAATTTACTTCATCAATTGAAGTGGTGCTCTTCATACATGCTCACCTCATGTCAGTTTTGTTTGTTTCTTAGTGAGATTAAGGATTATTTCAATTTTGAACGTCTTGAATTTCATAGATTTTTATGCTTTAACACTGTTGATATTTCGTTGCGACCCATTGTTGGTTTTCATTAGTGTCACACCACTTAGCTATGTGGGCAGACCAGCGTTCAAGTTATTTCCTGCTGAGGTTAGTGGTACCAGCCCATTTACCAAGAGCAATCTGGTCGGTCACTAAGAAAGGAAGATGGCTAAATCGTTTTTCGGCAATTTCGGTGTCTTGATCGACGATCGAGATGAACTCACCTTTGAGGCGCAGATTCGGTTTTGATAAAAAACAGATTCCGCTTCAGAAGGAACAGAATAGCATTTGCGGCGAGTACATTATCGAACGATGGTTGCACCTCAATGTTGGTACAAAGAGTGTTGTTGTACTCCAGTATTACCTCATCATGCACCCCGTTCATTATCGGATGTTCTTCTGAATTTGTTTTCGCCTTCGATTCCCTTTCGATAATGTGAACTCGTTCGCTTGCTATAGGCTTTTGCATTGTTTCTGTGCATTTGAATGTGTGGGTCTATTTGCTGCTCGACAGCATCAGCTTAGAATTACCGAACTTGGAGCTGCAAACTTTAGTGGGTGAGATGTATACTGTGGAGGATTCAGTTGATTCACACTGATCCATCAACTGCGATAAAATTGAGGGGCACGTCCAAAAAGCTTGTATTTTACGACATATCGCATCACGTTCTGCTGTCGCTGAAGTGATTCCTCCAGCAAGCGATTGAACCACTCGAAGTATCGGTGCGTTATTGCGCTTCTTGAAATAATTTGTTGATAAGCTGTGAAATGATCTGGTAGTGCACCCACTTTCAGCTTCTCTGACGTGATTTTCTACGCCATTTGTTCGTTTCTTTTTTCAAAGTGCATAATAAAGAGATTTATTCATTGAAACGCGATGGCTTACTTAGCGTTGGTTCTCATCCTTCAGTTGAGTCTATCGGAATTCGACGAAACGTTTACAGAATTCGTATAGAGATTGCTTTCTATCGTCAGGCGCCTGTAAATTATGCGCACAGCTGAAAAGATGCAAATATACGGCATTGCATCGGGATTTGCTAATTAGAGACGAAGTATAAGGGTCGTTGCTTACGTTGGTGGCCATTTTTGGAAATTTCTGTGTGCGTTCTACTGTTAAAACAACTTGATACTGAAGACAGTGGCGAGATGTCAATTTAAGAGCGCAGAAACAATAGGGGGGGGGGGAGTGGGAGGGGAAGGGGGACCGTTGAATATAACGAGTATATATCAAATCAGAAAGCACAACAATCAGCGCTCCAAAGGCGTTGATATTGTTCGTCGAAGAGGGTGACGGGCTCACTGAACAATGTCCATTCAATTGATGCTCACTTCCTGTTACGAGAGCCGTTCGACATGTGCTGTTTTATTGCAGCAGATTGCTCGCTTCGATGATCAGATACCAGAACATTACGATGTCTTTGGACAGAGATAAATGATGAGGTGTTTGCTGGTGATGTATTCACTAATGAGGGCAGAGGGAGGGTGGCGGTGTACTACCCGAGGTAATAATTCTGGAGGGGCATTCCAGTGATAAAACCACATCCTCAGGAAAGCTGTTTTCCGTACAGGAAATTCCGGTCGGATGACAGATGCAAACGATTGGAACAATTGGTCGGCGTGTAGAAAATGAATAGTGGTTCAAGCTTAGATGTTCTATAAAATAGGAAAGTAATCACCGAAGGCACTGTGAGAGTTNNNTGAATAGTGGTTCAAGCTTAGATGTTCTATAAAATAGGAAAGTAATCACCGAAGGCACTGTGAGAGTTGTTTTATTGCTACAAAGTAAGATAGCCTTAAACATGCAACAGAGCTTTTTTCAAAAATTGTTCGCACATCTGAAAGAGTTCACTGATATTTATTAATTGGAAGATTTGGGTGTGAACTTATGAACCATCGTTTGGTTGTTTTTAGCGATAAGAAAGCTTGCAAAAGAAGCATCTCGAACAGATCGCTTCCGAGGGCCTAAAAATTATTTGTTTTGGATGGAAGGGGTGAGAGAGGGTGGACCAGGAAGTGAGGGTTAATATTGTTGGAAAGGAGATCGGTTTAACGGAACCCAGCTCCATCGACATTGCTCAGCGTAGTTCTCGAAGAATGAGGTCCACTTTGAAAGTGATTTCTCGGCGTATTTTGTCTTTTGCGATATTCTCTCGTCGAAAAAAAAATTATTGCATCAGCAAACGTTTATTCCTTCAGAAGATTGCTCGCAACAGTGGGATGGAATATATGGAGCGCCAAACGCTGAAGGCCTTCTTGAAAGAGGCGTCGTTGCTGTCGCAGAAACTTTTAATCCCACCTCGAGGTCATGCGGCCGCTGCTGCAACTTCGGCGGATCAGTCGGCAGCAGTATCGAATTTGAGTCGATTGGTGAACTCGATTTCGCACGATACACTCGCTATCAAATTGCCTGATGAAGTGATGCTCACATACATGCTGGCACCACTTTACTATGCTGATATCTACGAAGACCACATCATGCACGCATGTCTTTTCGGATTTCGCAGGAAAGGAGGGATTATGCCATTGCATGATCATCTACAGATGCATGGTTTCGTTAAGGTTATTCGTGGCTCAATTTCTATCACCTCCTATTCTTGGTTGCCTGCTGAAGAGGAAGAAGAGGAAATGAAGAAGAACATAATCGGCTCTTTTTGTGGGCGACCTGTTAGGTATGAAATTTGTATTTGATGTATTTGATATGCAATTGTTTCTGGAGCCGTAGCTTCCACAAGTAGCTTCAGTAGTTCGCTGACTCTCATTTTCCAAAGAAATTCGGAATTTTTATTAAGATCCACTTGAAACAGGAAATGAGTCTGAGTTAGACGATAGCTAAAATTTGCTGCAATTTGCCGAATAATTCTAGAGAGGAATGATTCTTTATGCAGGATATATGCGATTTTTGATTTGTACAGCTCGTTTCTGCAACCACTCCAGGTAAAACCTCAATGCTGGTGAAAATGTGTTCATTCAGCAGACTTTTTGAAGATTAGACCCGGTTTCGGCAGCGCCAGGAACTTCTTTTTGAAATATTTTCTGCATCGGCAAATCCAACTATTCTCGAAGTCTGCACATACAATGTGGCTCTTTAGCGTTCTATATGGAATAGCAGAGTCCATATCAGTTGTAATTATGCTCTGTTGTTATATGAAAAAATATTCCAAAGAGTATATGCATTTGCTTCAAATTTGCATTTTGGAAGCACATTGTGGCGGCGTCGTCTTTGTGCATATTTGTTTGTTCGCATCCCTGAAGTTCCATTTCGGTCTGCTATGGGTGCAGTAGAGAATTTTGTATATAATTTGGAGTACAGGATGAGAGTTATAGTTGGCGATAAATGTTTAAATGAGGCCTCAAATTTGCACTCGTTTTTACGGCCTGATTGCATTTCCCATATCTATCTGACTTTCCGGTTATTTCACCTCATGAATAACAGAAATTTGAGCCACGAAATTTCGCGGATGTGATATAAGAAGCCGTAGGCATTTAAATGTGCCAAAAGAATTGCGCGCGTTCTGTAGGAAACAGAAATAATAAAACGTGAAGAGCTCATATTAGAGCTGAATCCAGCTTGGACTTGAATCTTTTATTTCGTCTGCTTTATTCTTTATTGGTTCAGTTATTTCTGATTCCTGTAGCTTAGGAGGTGTCAAGCTGAGTGTGCGAAATGCGAAAGCACATATCGCCTGTTATGTTTTCTTTTTCTTTCTCAGACATTGACGTTGAATTATTTGAGGTATGAAGGCACTGTGACAAGAACCAGCGATGATGATTGCGTACACCTAGATCCGGAGCATGGTAATCTCCACTCGATGGTCGCTTTGGATGCGGGGACCACATTTTTCGATCTCCTTGTACCTGGATATGGCGGCAAACCATGTTCGTTCTTCGAGACGCGACCACGAGATCCACTTCCATCCGAATCGGATATTTGCTTTGTAAAACAGGTTCCCATGCCGCATTGGTATATGTGTGAGACGATTCCTTATGACCGGATTTTGCAGCTTTAATCGGCTTGAGAAGTCGCAGTCGAAAATAGATGAGCATCCGCGGTAGGGATGCATATGTTCAAACGGAAAGCCGAGAAGTAATGTTACAGGAATATAAACGTCAGTTGGAACAAACTAAACCTTAATTTTCGTCACCTAAATCCGAAGATATAATTATTAATTAAAAACGCTTCAACAAATATCTTTTGTGGCAACTCGCTGTCCCAGGTGATGGCGATGCCGGCCAGGTTGATAAGGAAACCGGCTCTGTGCACAGTCTTTCCACTTGAAGGTCCATTTTTACTGCTAAAACAAGAGTAGTCGGTTTGGACGACGTATTGTGCTAGCAGTGAGAAACTACTATAGGAAATGTCGAGAATCCCAGCTTAAGCATCGCTTCTTCAGATTACAGTCATACTTGATAATAGTCTGTGTGGTCAGTGTTCCTCAGGTTCAGGCTGTTTAAAGTAACCACTCTGAGGACATCACCAGGGCGTGGGTGTAACTGCCAATGATTCAATTTCTCCAAATTCTCTTGAAATAGGTGGTTTTTTCTCGATGCCTTACCTTTACCTTCGCAACCAATTTTGATTATCGTTCCTCCTTTCCATATAAATGTTGCCTTTCACCCACAGATCGTTACAATATATCTACTATGACATCGTTGAACCTGTCGAATAAGAGCACTGTCGTGAATAGTATCTTTCAGATCGTGCCATAGAACACGACGTCGTCAAACTAAATGAAATCATTCTGTGAATGGTGACATAAGTGCTTTATTAGCGACATTTTATAACATGTAGCTGTTGGTGACGTCACCACTCAGCTCGGCATTTTTGCGAAACGATAATGCTGTGCTAGGTGTCATATGGTGGTAACTGCGGGAGCCGGTGGTATTATCATTATCTCGTTAGGGTAACTGCAGAAAGGCATTCACCGTCTACGGGAATCGGCTGTCAGCAAGGCAGTATAAAAGTTGATTCGGTGCCTTTTTCAGGTCAAGCACTCTTGCCATAAATATTGCTTGAAATGAACCTTTTTGGAATATAATATAATTTACCTTGAAAGTCCGTCTGCTAGGACCGATGGAAAATGGTTAGTCAGCTGCTCTCAACCTATTTTCAAATAGTCCGGTGATAGTGAGAGAACTGAAGAGGAGAGACAATCAAATGGACAGCGGGGAAGGGAGAGCATGACTGGCAGACAATGAAGAATCAAGAGTCATTTATTTCAGCTCTGAAGAATATAGTATCTAAATTTCCATAGCAACACTGTAACCCTTTTATATGTCTTTAAATCGGGGTAGTTATGTATAGGGCAATAAAACAGTCGCATTTTGACGAAGAAGTTTAACACTACCGACATATGGGTCGCTATGAAGAAATACAAATACTTTGCATTCTTCATCGTATAATTTCAGCGGATATTGAAAACAGCGATCCCTTGAGAGATTGCCTTTATTGTCTTCTAAAAGAAATAATTACGAGGTTAGAACAAATTTTGTTTCAGACGCAGCAGGCATGAAGGGGCTATATGAGGTAGTAGAGGTGCCCTAGTGTAGGTCGAGGCTATATTTTAGTTGCCGAAATCGTTTGGCGTAAATATTGAGACCGGATTTACATCTCAACTTTTGCTCAATCGACCGCAATATGCCATGTTCAATGCGAATAGTTTGCCTGAAGTGCAGTGTCATTCGTTGCCTGATGTGTGTTGTCATTCGTCAGTGATCTTTACACTGTTGTTTGCTTGCCAAGAAAAGTTAATGTGATGTATATGACAGTGTGTGAAAATTTTATGTGATGTGCGAATTGTTGCTCGGAAAGTTATTTTGTACAGTGCTGCTCTGTGAAGGTGCTTTCGGTCCACAATTCAGTGGAATATTCGGTTCAGATCTTTTACCTTAAGAACCAGACTTTCGTTAAAACGATGCTTTTTATATGCTCACCTCGCTAACTGCAGGCGCCTGAACTTCTCTCCCACTAGCGTATGAGTGAGGACTGTCAATATGTATTGAGAGGAAGTTGCTACCTTCTGAATGTTGCAAAAGATGCAAAAGAACGTGGCGACTTTGTGATGAGTGTCCCCAAAAATGTTAGTAGTCTTAGAAAGGTGATGATGCAACTGCATAGGAGTTTCTTATGTCTGTGTTTATAGAATTTCTTGTTCAGCACATATATGAATGATGTTATTCCTTCGCAGAAGAGGCGACTTAGGCAATACAATTGTAAATGAAGTGATGCGCATTGTAACCCTTATATTTGGGTGAGCCAAAAAAGGGAGTGCTCGCCTTGCCTCGCCTTGTTTGCGATTATTGCTTGCCCGCTTATGCCTTGCCTTACGACCGTCTTTTTCGATTCTGTTTTGTTTCATGCTTTCAGTCGTGTAGATAATATCTAAGTTTGGCTGCAAAGTTTACGTTTCGTCGCGGTGAATTCCGTCAATATATGTCGTGTCGTTCGTTACTGCAATATATCGGTTAAGTCGAATTGCCGAAGTTTTAGGTACCTTAGCCCAGTACCCCCTTTTGGCTTCGGGAGGTGTAGATTTCATCACTTTAAGTATCTTCTTTTGAGACTGTAATGCATCAAATTTTTTCCACCATTAGGGCTGCAACAGATGCTTCCCACTAATTTGGTAGGCGCTCGGTGAGAGGAGTGCAGGGCTGCAACAGATGCTGCCGAAGGTACATTCAGTGGAAAGCCATTCCATAGAAGCTCGAGTCAGTACGTTGGTAGGAAATTGGAGGTATAACATAGTTTGTCACGCAAGCAAGAAAAGGTGACAGAGTCGTTCCAGTGTTCGTACCAATAGAATATCTCTTTTGACAAACGGTGCGGTGGGACCGTAAAAAGTTCTTATGAAGCAAGGTCCCAAAAGGCGAAGCCTACTGATTTTAGCGTTCTTCTAGGTGAAGAACTTCAACGAGGATGAAGAACATCAGTGTGTACTCAACTTTGCGGTTTCGTTCACGATTTCGCAGAACTTCAAAGAAACTACGATATTCGACATCTTGCAGTTAAAATACACACGCAACGGAATGTGAAAGTCAAGTCGTGTTTAACAATAACAGAGATTACTCGAAACCCATTCGTACTAATGCCTATGCTGCACTCTCGAGCAGAAAAGCGATTGCCCCAAAAGCATTGGCATCTACGGCGGGAAGGTAACGGAAGCGGAGATCGTGCAATGTGCAACAGTGCTTTCCATGATAATTTTCCTTTTATATAGCAAAACTGAATAACCTGAAATCAAGCGGTGGAGGACCGATGTGCCAAATAATCTACTAGGAAAGAGGGCTGGAGGTCAGCCTTGTGCACATGAAAATGGGGGAGGACTTATACCGTATTAGTAACGTTTTTCCAGAGGTACACTTGGTAAACCCGGTGATATGCTGTCGGAAGCAACAGTAAGGGAAACATCGGTTGCGTCACCGAAACACATTTTGAAAATCCTGGAGTTCCAGCCAAAAGTACGTAATGTAGCAAGAAACCTGGGAATGATACCAGACGGGCCTCTGCCGTTTGGGAAGCACCTCGAAAGCGTTGCTAAGAGGTATGTGAAAACTTTTTATACGCAGAAAAAATGCCTTCGGAATAGCAGAAATGTTTGCTGCGCAAAAATGTCACTCTTTCCCTTAGTTATTGCAGTTGTTGCGGCTAATTGCAAGAACACTTGGAAAAACGATTTTAGTGAAAGTATCACAATTTGAGAAAATTCAGTCACTTGCAAAAGCTCCAATACCTTCACGAACGAATTAATGGAAATGATCCAGGCGGATTAAGGAGCATTCGGAGTAGCGCGAAAGACGCACACCAAAAAGTGAATGGAATTTTAAGTGGCGCATTGCACAGATTAGCAAAGAACACGCAACGAGACCAACACAACTTCTACGAATTTAACAAAGTGTGCTGCGGGAAGCAGAGGCTAGGGCATGGAGCTAGTGAGTACCTAAACCTCCGTCAAGGTGCAAGGTGACCGCACAAAGCACTCGTTGCTGCTACATAATACAAAGCAACGCTTCACAATCATTCTCCTAGCCCGTAGCAGCATGTGCACCCCAAACCACTCATATGCTGCATGCTTATGAGTGCTTACACTGTAGCTTTTTGAATATGCAATGTTTCTTAGGGGTCAAAGACCCATCGCTAAAATAAACGATGCAATTCAGCTCGGTTCCTCCTAACAAGCGTGAATTTATTTGCGTTTTAGCAACATTTGGAGATCATCCGAGGCTCTCCAGATACCGCAAATAAGTACGACAAATGCCAGTGTGCATAAGGCCGAACTTGAAACTCAACCAGAAGAGCTACACTGATGCTCGCACACGCAACGTGTTTTCTCCGTTCTAGTGAACATACCTAACAAGTCTCCTCCCTCGGAACCCCTTAACATTATGAGACGAGAAAGGAATAGTCGACGAAATGTTTCACTCAATGACCGGATGACCAAAAAAGGCTGCAATATCAGGATGTTACTATCATTACGCAGGCGCATGCAGCAGTTGAATTTTGCGGATCGAGCAAATGAGGATCTTAATGCCTCGTGCATCCACATACGACGTTTGCATCTTGCTATATAAAAGGAGATGAGGGAGAATCAGGTTTGGATTAAAAGAAGCAAAGGGGTGTTTCCATATACAGTACTCGTGCTTACCTTGTTGTGAACCTTTCAACACGCCATCTCAGACAAAAATCATGTTCGCATGGGAAAAATCATGCAAGAAAAAGTCTAACACATGGACCTAGTGAGTGCATGAACCGCCGTCACCCGTTGCCGGTGAACAATCTCTATATTTCGTCCCGTCGTCAAGGCATCATATAATTTCCTCTGAAAGCGTCTTTTGGGGATTGGCGGAGCAATCCGAGCATCCGCCGCATGAGCGTAGAGAAGCAAACAAGGAAGCTATCGTTTGAATGTTAGACGAGCTAGATGTAGACGCTGTTCCTACCCAGGTTTACCGGATGGGAGGATATACAAGAGGACGCCAACGACCGGTCAAAGTAACCTTTGATAATTCTCATGATCCCATCCAAGTCCTTCGAAATTCGCACAACTTGAAAACTGGTGACAATTTTAAATTTGTTCATGTGCGTCCATCGTACTGCGCTGAGTTGCGCGCGGAGTTGTGTGAGGTTCGCACAGGTGATCCTACTGCAGTCATATACTGTGGAAGGGTGATGAGTAGAAGTGAGATCCCGAAAAATAGAGGGAATAGCTCGACTGCGAAAGGAGAGGCGGGGATAAGTCAGAGTCTCGACAACAGCGCTCGGCTCTGCGCGCGTCTTGCCCTCTCTTTCGCCTTTCTCCATCACCCCGTCCCCC
>JAARMF010001035.1:0-30224 GCA_022844705.1 Toxascaris leonina | reverse complement strand
CCCCCCCCCCCCCCCCCCCCTCCAGTTAAGTGAATTCCGGTCAGAGCCCTCTTCATCAACAAAAAATTTCTTGAAGTGCACATACTTTAATGCGCGCTCTATCAAGAATAAATTAAGCTCTTTTAACGCTGTGCTTGAATTCGAAGCTCCTGATATTGTTGTCTTGAGCGAAACCTGGCAAAATGAAGACGACTTTGACTCTTTGCTAAGTCTCGATTCCTTGCACAGTGTGCACAGATGTGACCGGATCGATGGAGTTAAGGGTGGTGGTGTGGCCATTTTGGCAAATAAGCAAAGTTCTTATGCGAGCATAGAATCAAAAGCATTTAAGTTTTTTTGTGACGCTCTGTATGTCGGCTACATTCACAGAGACGGTTTCTGCTTTCGCTTAATTGCAGTTTATCGATGGCCTGGTGTAAACACCAAAGAATCTGCTGAATTACTCGAGCAAATTTTATGAGTGGTGCGCAGTGGAATATATTCATCGGTTGTTATTGATGATTTCAATTATCCACTGACTCCATGGAGCCTGACGTGCACTCCGACGTTTGATCGTTTTCTTATGAATTCCGATCTTTTGAATCTAATCTCTGACCCTACCATGGTACGTACACGCTGGACCTTCTTTAATACAACGATCCTACATTGATCTCGGAATGGGAAGTCCTTTGAAACTTTTCTACTAGCGATCATTGTAGTATCTATTTCGAAGTTATTCGCGAAAGAAGCATTCCTCCGACCTATCCTTCTTTTGACTTTCGTAGAGCAGATTGGGAGAAGGCCAATTCGATGCTTTTAAATTTTCATTGGGATAGCTATTTCCACAACTGCTATAATATTGACGAAATCTATGAGAGCTTTCTATCATTTGTACATCTTGTGATTGAAAGCTGCACACCTCTGCGAAGGAATCGGGTCAAAGCCAAAAGACATTCTCCCCACTTGCAGCGCTTGGCTGCCAAAAAGCATTTTCTTTGGCGTGACCGCTTTCTTCCTGGGGGCTTGGCAGCTTTTGGCAAGTGTGCAAAGGACTTTGAGAAAAAGTGCTCAAACTTTGCAAAAAACCGAGAAAAGCGCCTCATACGCTCCGGTAACAAAAGTCCTTCTTTAAGTATATGAATGGGAAACTCAGCACTCGAACAGATATTTGTGCTTTAAAAACTAAAAATAATTTGATCATCACTGCTGACCGGGAAAAATGTGAAACGTTTGCAAATTACTTTACTGAAGTATTCACCACAAATGATAATGAGGTACCTGTCTCTGCTGTAAGATGCGATAAAAATTATATTGGGCTTCTCTTGGCTGTGAAGTGGTCAGCGCAGCTATTAGAAAGCTCAGCGATAAAATCTCCTTGATCCCAGACTCGGTACCTTCGTACTTTATAAAGCGGGCCTCTGAAGGTTTATGCTACCGACTTTCTTATATATCCGAATACATTTTGGTCAGTGGTCCCCTACCATCAAAATGGAAGACGGCTATTGTGAAACCTGCAGTAAAAAAGGGTCCAGCGAGCAAGGTGCAAAATTATCGCCCCATGAGCCTAACTTCATCGATACGTAAAGTCTTGGAAATTATCGTTAAGGAAAATATTTTCTCCCATCTCGATTCAAACGCTCAGTATGGATTTCTGCCTAGAAAGTCCACTATTCTATGTTTCTTTATGGTTAAATAAAGCAATTTGAATGAATGAAGATGCAGTGCTTGTAAAAAGAAAACTTTTATGTGTGCGTGCGTGCATGTTTTTGCATCTCTTTCTGTGTATGTGCGTACCACTGTCTGCACAAATGCCTTCGAGTAGGAGATCCATCTTGAATATGGGGACCTTATTTTTACCTTTGCAATGAAAGATTATCTCATCAAATCTTTGCAAATGATAACGAGCAGTTGCGACTGAGAGATCCTTTGAAGTGAAAACCTCACTCACAAATGCTGCGAAAAAGGAGATCTTTTTTGAGTACGCAGTCTCACATCTCGAGAAGCAAGGTTCTGAGGAAGTTGACAAAATTAGAACACTTCATATGACTGCATTAAAAATATATCTAAACCTGGCTATGGCTTGTAGTTTGCGGTCTGTTCTCCACACCCACCCCGCAGTGCTATTACAACTTTGTCGAGGAGATATTTCTCTATATGTATATGCATTCAGAGAAACTCTATTCACACTGCGAAGCTCAGCCGCTTGACTGAACGATGCAGTTCACCAATATATGAAACGTTTTGTATTTAAATTTGCGCATATTTATCTGGCGGATTGCTTCGAACGATTTCAAGTGATTGAGATTCGTTGGAGAATCACTCATGATCGCGGCATTCGCACTTCGTGCCACGCACTACTGTTGCACATGCGATGCACGGGGAGCGAAGAATGGATTATAGCAGTGAACAATCACCCGGATAAGTCAAGTGTAGTACTGCGTCCACTGGTTTGCACCTGCTGATACGACTGCCATTTTTGCCACTGTAATAGCTTCATAAGCGAAATGTTGAACGAGCTATCCTCAATCAAACGTCAAAACTTGTCCATATGAGAACCAATTCGGTGAATGCAATTTGTGCAAACGATCACCTTGTGGGCATATTCATGCATGCAAATGCAATCACCTGTGCTTATAACTGCATCACTACTTGCTCATTATGCAATTGGCCGATTTCGTGGAAAATATGCATGAATTCTTGGGTTATGGCGAATGCAGCAAAAGTGATGTAAGCCAAAGTTATTTCGAATTGCATCATTCACAATGAACACGATGAGCTTTCGACTACCAACAAAGTGCCTTACTTATCCTATGACCCCCTCAACGATCTTTGCAGGATATCATTGGATTCCGATACCTGTTCAGCCCACTTTTAACTATACGCTGCTATCATTAAATTTTGGAATTAAACCTGGCGTATTAATTTCGACCAAGTCTCGGCTTATCAAACCACAAGGCATTGGACCCAAGTGATCCTTGCGAAACATTATCCCATTCAACTTGCTAGTGCTAGCAATGAGCGATGAGGATTTCGAGTCGCATGCTTTATCGGGTCTGTTGTTTGCATTTTACAATGAAGCCCTCTCCGCATTCATTGCCATAAACATTTATGTTTCTCCGATTGAGATGTACTCCATTAACACAAAATTGGAAATACGTTGCGAGATTAATTTGCAGCTTCGTACCGTCTGCAATTCTCGATGCTAACGGAACAACAATCTGGGGCTCGACACCATTAAAAACTTGTTTCTGCATGAGAATGACGTCCAATCAAAAAATTTAGAACTCCTTTGCCTCTTCACTTCCGAACGTTCACACGTTTGCACCTCGGCCACCAATCTTGATGAAGTATCATTCACTCGTGTGTCGAAATGACATACACTGCAATTGCCACGTCCTTCCTTCCGTTCGCCTATAAGACGTGCTTATCGATCGTTGACCACAAATCACCAAATCATCCAATCACGCGCTCATCCCTACAGTATCCCAAAAGCACTTCGTCAATATTTCCGCAATCCTTCACTGATTGTTCACTAAATGTGTTGGCAACTCATTACCCTTCATGCAGTACAATAACGTGGGCCTTCCGTGGTGTCTATTGGCTCAGTTTTGATAGCAACACGTGTTGTGGGCGAAACTCGCGTTTACGGTCACTAAGAGACTGGAACTGAAAAGTTATTGATAAAGGCTGCTCGTAATCAGATGAAATGATTTGCAACGGGGCCTTAGGCATGCTCACAGCGCAATTGTTTGATGATTTATGAACTCAAATTAAGTTCGCATTTTGGCTATGACAGTAGAGAAACTTTTGATTTTTTAAGAACCTTTAGGAATTCAACTGATATCAGTGTTTCATTAAAGCTACTGCCAATGCTATTGATTCATGTCTCCAACACCGGGAGTTCAGTTATTCAACTATATTCCTCAGAGGTGTGCGGAAATTTGTATGTCTCTCTGATACGCCACAGCTGATATGATGCAATCGGCGTATAAATACTGTAAAGTACATTAGCTAACGCTAGCCTATACACATCATAATATGCCAATTCGTACGATAAATGCACAAGAGTGGTGTCTGCTTTGCATCGTTTGTTGTCGTGTATTGCAATCAAATCGAAGAAGCTTAAAATGCTTGGTATACCTAAATATCAGCTCATTTTATTGTGATAGAAACGGTAGTGGGCGGATATTCCAGTTGAAAGAGCTAACATGATTTTGTTGATGACAAAGCCGAGACAGAGGTCACGCCGTGAGGACGAAATTTTCCAAAGAATTCTTCCAGCTCCTTTCTCAATGTTGAATTCATGAAGTACGTTCAAATCAGAATATGCATCCTCAGAATCTATTCTTCATTTGTGTGTGCATTACGCTCGCAAAAGATTATATGTGGTGAAAGATCGTTTTAAAATGGAGCAAGCATATGAAAGGTCTCTTCGTTTATGTTACTATTCAGTGTGAAGATTTATATTTATATCTTTGTGTCTGCGCACAACTGAAGATAGTAATTTATGTATGTTTAGTACATGTTTTTCACCACTTTAGGAGGAGGGATGGGATGGGAGGGGGTGGGGGAGGGGGAAGAAGGGGTGTTGAATTGGCAAGGTGGAGTGCAAAGTTTGTGTCCGCCATACGCGATCTAGGGATTTGCGGCAAACCCGAATGAGGGTAATTCGAAAAACTAGTGTCGGAGGATTGGTTCTCCAAGCGAGAAACAGTATTTCATAGTAGCTACCGGAACGGTGCTTGTTGACACCTGTTGTATGCTGTAGTGTGGATAGTTCCCGTAGTTATCACCGAGTGAAGGAAATGAAGCATTAAAATTGTCGGGTAGAGGAGTAGCTCGTGGGAAAAGTTTAGATCGAATGGGATTAGAGTCCACAAGAAGAAAGGTACGAACGCCATGGGCAAAGTCGCACAGGACGGGAAGATTTGCGGTCAACAAAAAAGAGCGTTGCATTGCTCGCTTTATTTCATTCGAAAAGCACACTATAATGCACCCTCCAATTATCTCTAAATAACACAGCCGAACGGCCTTGTATTGAAATGTACAAATGCTCAACTTATGGTATTTCGCCTTGCATGCTTTCAGAACTCTGTGGTCTTATCATCGAAATCCTCAATTCATGGAAATAACCAAACAGGTCAGTGGTCGTTAAAATGCATCAAATAAGAGGCTCAACTAATCGAACGTTGGAATTTAATCGAAGCCTGATATTCCTTCCAATGAACAACAATAAAACTTATGCTCATCAAAGAACGGGTGCTGTTCTGAGGAAGATTTGCTTTCCACAAAATGGAGTAATTCCTCACTTAGTATTGCCTATGCAAAAACTTATGGCCCAGTGTTCTGCGTAATTACGTTGCTGTTTGATGGCTGGACAAGCTCAAAGGCTGAAACAGGCATAAACGAGTTCAACGCTGGCCGGATTAATATTAACTTGCAGGGAGGGGCATAAGAGTAATTCGGACATGTGGTGACCATGGCGAATATGCTTTCATATACACAAATTTGACAGGGCTTGTAGAAATGAATACCTCTTGTACCACAGCTGGATACCCCAACGTTTCGAGAAGGAGAGAGCGCAAAGGAGATTTAGGTTTTCGCGGAAAGAAAAACATTTTATTTCTCATTTCTTCACTTAAAGGAGTAAGGGAGCGCACGAAGCCGATCGACGAGATGACAGTTGTAATTTCTTGTAATAACCTTCGTTGGAACTTCAAAATACTCATAAGAAGTTAAAGAAAAGTGTCCTCCGAAATGAAGTTTCATTATCTGATCTATGCATTTGTTGCTCGCCTTGATATGTCGTCTCACATCAGCATAATTTGCATTCATACAGCCCTCGACAATACTTTGATACTTTGAAAAATGATCAAAACGGCAAAAAGAATGGATACATTGTTGAGCAGATTTTATTGCTTGCTTGCAATTGATCTCAGTGCTTGCAATGAACAAGACTGCAAAATGGTTATTCCAGCAATCTGGTGGCATCGTTCCTCACTCATTTCTTTCCGTATCCGCTCAGTGCGTGAAGAGTAACTTGGCTTGTCCTCTTTCAGTACTTTGTCTCTCAGAACGACCAATAAGCGGCAAGATACGTTTAACGACTCTAGTGATCAGTTCAATTTTCTCTCATTTTTGAAACTGCTGTATTATTAGCAATGGGAAGTTTCGTCTTTCGAGTAAGTACGTCTTGAAATTTTTTCATTAATCTGGCTGAAAGCCGCGTTTGATGTGTGAAAATAGGTCATTCGATGTTGCTCCTCACTCACCTTTTGCCACATGACGTCACTACGAATAGATACGATGATGGCACGACTAGTCCGTGGGAGACCAACCGGTCAAAAAATAATTTTAAAATAAGAACACATAAATGAGCTTGAATGATAATCATACATGCAGTTGCGCCGCTATAATATCGCAGAGCAAATGTGACCGTCGGGAAAAAGCAATACCGAACCTTAAGGAGATTCTCAGATTGGCAACAGAACATAATTAGAACTAACTGCAGCAAGAACGTAATAAACACCGCATATTAGTTCGGTGTGCCATATGAGTTGAGGAAAATATATTCCTGAGGAATTCTCATTTACCAAGCGACATTATATTGGCCAAATTACAAGTATGATTATTATATATTGTTATTTCAAAACAAATTTTTTAATGGGCAGTTTTTTAGAGATTAATTGCTCCAATTTTTTTATTATTCGTATTAAGCAAATATTTCATTTTTCGACCTTCATTAGGTGATGGCCGATAAATATTCACAACGGTAAATCCGATATATGATGATGTCGAATATTTTCATAAAGCACCAAAAGATGGAGTGGTCCTTCATTTGGCTGTACAACAGCACTAACGCGCGATTTAGTGACGCCTCCAGTGTGGAACAACTCAAACGACGAGCGATTAGTGAAGTGAGCAACGAGGTTTGCATAGCACAAGCTGCATCCATGAAATTTTATTGCCGTAGTTTGCTTGGTTCGCGCATATACCGTAAAAAACATAACTGCATTGCAATGCATGTTTACAATTTTTATGACGTTACTTGCAGAAAAGAATAGACAATGTGCGAATAAGCAACCGATTCTATGGGCTCTATGAGAGCGCTGGAAGAAGCGTCTTGGAAGGCGGTATCGGTGTCATCGGGTGCGAGCGCTCAACAGGTATAGACTCATAAAAATTCGGCCCGGTGTATTATCGATGTGAAATCTTGGTGCGACCATGGTTCAGTATACTTTTTCAAAAGCGCTGCAAGATGTCGATCCGTTTGATCGCCTGTGGGAGGGCAGCTCCACATCACCGCAGATATTTTATCACTCGGAGGTCGCATAAAGGTATATAGACTCGATGCAAACGCAATACGAAATTTGTGTGCATTAAGACATAGAAACGCAACTAACTATCCACAACAAAGATTTATTTCGCGAAGAAAGCATCTTCGTTGTCACTTAAGTACTCGTTATTCTCAATTGAGACCGCGTCTTCTAACGCAGATTCCCATCGCTGTGCATGCTCGGTCTTCTCTGCATCACTCTGTTGCGACCTTAGTGCCAACAGTAGAAGATCCATGCTGAACAGATATCGTTTGAAATGAAAGTCGATTTTATGAAGAGTGGCGAAGAAATTATCGACGAATCATTGCTTGCCTACTCGAAACGAGTGGTACAATTTTACCGCATAGCTAGCGGGACATATGCTTTCGCAATAAGAATATGCATGCTAGTGCCGTCATACATTCACTAATCCATCATCCCCAAAAACTTTCCACAAATTTTCTGAAGTCATATCGTCCAATAAGAAATGGGAAACCAACAACTATAACTTCCGGTGGATATCTCCAGCATTCAGGTGCTTTTTTTCATATGTCGCAGTAAGCCTTCCTGGAAATTATTTTTTCTGAGTTGATGGATCAGTGCGAGCAATGGTATCAGCTTATGATCTGCATTACATCTGTCAACCTCCGTATCTCAGACGTCAACCTCCCTGCCGGGTAGAAATTGGCATACGAGTGAGCAAAGACAAAATCCCGACGTTGCATGCAATGCTGAAGAAGGAATTAACGAAACTGTGTGAAATATCGATTTCTTTCAGCATCGAATTATGCAGTCATTGGCACTGTGGAATGCTGTATTCAGTTATATTTTCATATTTGCTCGATGTGGCGGTTTAGCTCTTGAGAGGTTGACATATGCAGTCAACAGCTGAAATTTATAAAGGCTGCAAAAACGTCTCATATACGGGCAAAACATATTGCATCGAATGCATTAAGGAAGTCACACCACATAAGGTGATTCGAATTTCGCATCCTCAACCTGCTGATTTGTGGTTCACACGTCACGTTTTGTTTTTCCTAAAGATTGAGATGAAGCATTAATGTTTGTCACAAACCTGGCTAGGACGGCATACTTGTGCATTTTCAGGAACGATTCCTTGAGGGCGGCGAGTTTAAACTTAGTGGTTGCACGATCGACAAGCCCATAGTAATATTGACGGAATATACTCATATAATGATTCCTGCGGATATCTGTTGACGCCGACGTTATTATAAGGAATGATAGGTCCTCGGCCACACTTCCGAAGTGGACGTTCTGGAATCATTTCCAGTTCCTGACTTTATAAGTGAGAGTGATGCATAATGAATTGTGTTTTATTCGGATTATATCAGTTTCAGAAAATGAATTAGTTTCCTTCTCTAACCACAGATGCAAATAAGAAATACAAGAAGGAATGAGGCTACTTCTAAACAAAAATGATTGTCATCAAATTACAGCAAACACATGAGAAAAGAGGCCTTTTTTTCAAACTCAGCGTAATCCGGTGGCAGCGATTTCTGTTATTGTTTTGAAAGATTGTAGAATTGGTTCTCATATGGACAAGTTTTGACGCTTGATTGAGGATAGCTCGTTCAACATTTCGCTTATGAAGATATAACAGTGGCCAAAATGGCAGTCATATCCGCAGGTGCAACTTATCCGGGTGATTGTTCCGAACAAACATATTAGTTACTTGCCGTTTTCTTTCATGGCTCGTTGCAGAATTGCGCAAACTGCTCCGCACAAACTACCTGAATCATGAGGTCCGACTAAGAAATTAGCAGTTGAGAATATACACCACTAATGAACCCAATTGTTTTTTTTTCATTTCGGTTTAGCTACTGTCTGCGATAAGGTAACATCTAACGCAAGGGGATGGGGCGGGGGGAAGGAGGGAGGGGGTAGGAGGAGAGAAGAGGGAATCGCATCAACATTACCGAAATATTATATCCTGACCTCTCTACTCTGGTGTATCTGAGCAAGACTTTCCTCTTCTAGTTAGTTAGTTGTCGCCGATTACTGAGCATATAATTCCTAGCGATATTACCAAGATGTTAATGCCGTATAAAATCGGTTTTCTTTTTTCGATGAACGATATCCTGCAAATCTTTCTGAAGCTTGCAGTTTCAAACGGGCTGTTCAGTGCTCCTCGTTCTGCACCAAACATACTCCACGATCCCCTCCTTCTGCCCATCCCCCTTCCTCTCTTCAACGGGGCTTTTCTTCTGTTAGAGTATGTATTATGTGGACGACGAGACAACAAGATAAGAATTTGCGACACACTAGCAGATCCAGTTGCTGTATTTGTGGTTAAAACTCGCCCATTTGTTTCGTTAGAAAACTTTCGCCCTCTCCGGTTCAACCAATATGACTGCACCCAGTCTATACTTCCAGGAAGGCATCACATTGGCATACCTTCGCTCGGAATTTTTCGACAATGGCACCAATACTGAGCTCATGATCATCGCCCAGATCTATCCCACAATCTCCTGCTCTCCATCTAACACCCTCACGTCGTCCTATCCTCAAATCTTCCGTCGTCTTCGTAAATCAGCGTGATTAAAGAACATGTGCTTTATTTCTCCTGTTTTGATATGTCCAGAGTATGCAATCAGATTCAGCGGTGTGTTGCCGCAGGTCAATTAACTCTGTAGCGCAGCTATTCAGGGATCCACAGGAACTCAATGATGACCCCTGAATCCTTTGGACTTACTTCCAACTGTTTTCGTCTCGCTTGTGGTTTGAATATTCTCAAGTTGAGGCAATGCCCGTCCATAAGAATTCGCCAGGAATAAATTGTGAAAGCTGTGAATAGCCATCCCCAGAATAAACGCACTAGAAATGCGATGCAAGACACTCTTCTCTTTTTCAATGATGCGGTTCAGCCTACTCATAGCTTTTGTGATATCTGTACCTGGTTGAATAATAAAACCACCTCTGATACCTTTGTTGAGAGGAAACTTGAAGCAGTTAATGGTATTCAAAGGAATTCTCCACTAAAAAAAACTACAAATGATATTTTTCTTGTAGGAAATGTACATTCTGTCTTTGCTATAATACTACATATATCCCAAGGAAGAGCGAAAGTGTGGTGCAGTAATCTGACAAAAAATGTTTAATAATATATTCTCTACGCGATAAGTTGAATGAGCCATAAGAATAAACTGAGAGTGCTTGAAATCGATGTAAGCGAATTCAGGCGTTTCTGTTTTGACGTTGCATTGAAGTTGAGCAATGTTACACGCAATAATCAAGTCATCAGGCTATTTAAAATCGTAAAGCAACCTCAATAAGGCTCCAAACTGCTTCATGCAAAATCTCCGCTTGTCTATGCTTCATCTGAGGAATAAACTCTCTAAAAGCCATCTCAAAGCAAATACTCACATCTCTTTGTATTATTTCAGCATCCCTATTAGGTGATTATGAATTTCACCGCGTTTTCTTATCTAGCATAATCAAATATGCATGGATTCATTTACTTGGTTCGTCACGACTTCCTTTACAAATTGCTTGAAGTACAAATGTAACTCTCAGTGTTGAAGTAACGCCGAGTTGAGGCAACTGCCTATCGGTCTTTTTTCATTCTTATTATAATTCAGTTTTGTGGCCAGTCTGACGCGTGTTTGCTTGTAAGTGAAGGGATGTGTGAAAATGAGTGGGTGGGCCAACGAATAAGTGAATAAATGAACAGGTAAATAAATAAATAAATAAATACATAAGTAAATAAATAAATGACTAAATAAATAAACGAACAAATAAATAAATAAGTAAAATATATGCATAAACAAGCGGACAGCTGGGTAAATGAAATGACCATATGAAGTGCTGAAAACTGAATGGATCAGCAGTAACCAGAATCATCGTGCAATAAATGCTGCAACAGTAGTTGAAAGCTTACATCCCAATGACGAATCTCGACGAGTTTGTCATTTCCTCCAAAGATGATTTTGTCCGCTGAGAGCTCACCATGACAGAGGACTGAAGGTTGTCGCAGATCTTGTGGCAGTGTACTGATATATGTTAGATCATCTGCAGACTTAAAGAGCGCATTCACCTGAAAGGAGTGATTATGTTTGCCGCTCAAAGGATAGCGATGATATAGACGTTGATGATGGAGAACACATGAACGCAACAAGCTTTCAATTATGAGTATTATTGGAGAGTGGCGCACAACGATCGTTTCCTTTTCAGATGACAACTTGTTATGAATATTATTGACTAGATCTTCAGCTGACATAGTGGAAGAGATTAGAAATTTTAAAGAGACGAGATTTCAGATGATGAAATTAGTCAGCTTCTTCTCATCGTTGTTTTCTGCTTCATCACACCGTCCCACAAATGAATGAAGCAGCCTCAGCAATACGACTCTCAACGCCATGAAATAATGGGATGACATAAGTTATTGGCACCTGTCGACAGCTTGAGTTCTGATGAGTTGAGCAAGCATAAAGCAAAGAACAGATTGCTTGTTGAGCACTTCATACGCTGAGATACGTCACCAGACTTTCAACAATGTGCAAGCTCCTCACATTCGACACTTTCATATCGAAGAGAATGTAGCAAATTCTTGCCATCATTCATTCACTTCATTGACACTGTACAGCTGCAGATCCACAGTTTTATACTGGCTGCGACCGAAGATGTGAATTACGTTGCAAACACCATCAGTGATACTAGAAACTTGCAGACATTATCAGAGGGACTTCGAAGAGGTAATACTTACTTGTTCAGGCAGCTTGTCAGCTTTTGTGAAAAATTTTGCATATTCAGTAGTGAAGGCATTCAGATTTTCGGCCAATTCGGCTGCGAACTTCTCGGCGTGAAACGCACTGATAATTGCATGATTTTCATTTAGTGTTTGCTTAGCTTCGGCGTCGGTTTCCGGCAGACAAAAAGCGTGAAGTTTGCTGAGTTCTCGAGCAACCTTAATCGTCATTGAATCTATTAGGATAAGGTTTGAATACTGAACAAATGTGAGATAATGTTGTACAAGCAAGAGTTCACATGGCACATGTCCACCACAGATTAACGAATATGGAGGTGATAGACTTGTTGAACAACGTCAAGAAAAAGCTGTGCGTCCTCATTGCTTTGTACCACTCCACAGTTCTCCGTCAGCCTATGTTGGATTAAACAGGTGTTTTTGGAACAGTTGAGTAGTGCGTTAGTGAGGCTGATTTACGCAACTGCAGAAGTGAATGAAGCCCACGTTACGTGAAATGATGTATATAAAAACAACGTTCGGGTTCTAAAGGCCACGGTCCTCAGAAAACCTTGACACTTGTGAGTTTGGCAGGGTTTCTTTTTGCCAATTGGTGGGGAATAAGGGACAACCAGAAAAGAGTTGTAACTAACTTTCAACTCCTTATATCTTACGGATTAGTCTTGAGGAAGCGCATTTGATCTAAGAATGGTTTTATGTAATGTGACCCCCATTGACAGTTGCCAGCTGCACAGGAGGACGTGCCGTTTTCAGCAATACAGTTGGTGCAGTTTGAAATGAGGTGCATTGACCTTTTTTCAAAGCTACTTGTGAAGCAACAGTCGTAGAAACCTGTGAAAGCTGATCGATTGTGAGTGAATGCTGTGGCGCAGTGTCACCTCCTTGTCTCTCTGTTATGAAGACAGGATACTGCTTGCCTTCATCTTCGATTTTAAGTGCATCCTTATAGTTGCCTATACTCAGCTCGATCTTCTCGTATTTCGCCATTTCGTGGAAATATTTCGCATTATAAAAGCCAGCCTGAAAGATTGACAATGGCCAGTCTAAAAAATTGGCTGCCGATCAATGCCATCATGATGGTACTGGCCAGCCATATTCAAAACTACCAGTACACAATGATGTCAAACTGAGTTAGGGTGCATGAATAGAAGCGTATGCATGCCAGCTATAGACAGGGTTGGGGTGTAGGGGGCTGAAGGAGAAAGTGAGAAAGCCTTATTATGCAAATGATAGGATGCAGATTCAATGTCACATAAATGGAAGAGAATCAGGACAAGCGAAGGGATCACCCTCCCAATCGAATTCATTCTCGAAGAGGTTTCTGTCATCAATAACATTGAGCTATTATTAGCAAATGATGGCTGAGTTGGATGACGAGCACTGAGTTGGTTCGAAGCTCAAAACGAATTTATGTTGAGTGCCCGTCTGAGAATCTCTTGATGTTGTGACGCAGTTTTAAACTCACAGCAGAAATTGAATGATAGAGTTGAAGCGCTTTCACTCAGAAGTAAACTTCTTGCTATCATTATTTCTGCACAACACAACATTCTAAAGTGCTTACAACTGCAGCTGTTGCTTGTAGCGATTCGCTTGTTTCACCATCTTCGCAAACCAAATGCACCGTATATTCATTTTCTGAGTCTGGAATCTGAAACAATACTTGAGTACCCTCAACTACGCCCAGAAGTGCGATCCTTGGAATGAAGTAAGGATCGGCGAGATGCAACAAACGAACGTAATCTGCGGTCAGCAGTTCGTGAAATTAGATCACTGAGGATCACACATATTATTGTGACGGTTTTGCAATATGAGGTGACGACTTAGATAAACGCACAAAACATTCGTTAGGCATTGGGAGCACCTAAATTGCTCATTTCGTTCGATATAGAAATGTACGGAAATGTGTTAGAATTAGATTCAGCGTTGTGGCCTTCGACTCACGTGATTATATTCTGCAGAAAGCTTCCAGACATGAAGGGTGCAACTGTTTGCAGTAACCTGAAAATCTGCTTTCACTCTACTTTACCTGTTGGCTGATTTCGTTGAATATGAATGAAAATGCAGGTGTGCATTAATTTGCGATGCAAATCATCCTCACCTACGGCTCCCACAGAAATTTGACATGAACTGTCCGCGCCTCTTGCATGTTGTACGAATGATTTAACAAGAGAGAAGAACCAGAAAGTGATGAATGTTAAACACTGAAGTGAACCGCAAGCAGAAATATTGGAACATTCGAAAAGTCGGCGGCAAACGGTAAACTCGGAACGTTCCGAGCCTTCACAAGCTCTCAGCTTCCATTCATCGGACAGCCACCAGCACTTTTTTCCAATTGCTTTGTGCATAATTCACATATTATTTTCAAGGAAATTGTCAGATTCTTTGCAGCGACTTGAATTAATTCTGTTAAATTTTATTCATCACTACGTTTTGATCGTAAAATGAAAAGGGGAGGGGGGGGGAGGGGGTGGGAATTACAAATATTTGTTTGTCGGAAATCAAATGGTCCGCACCGATTGTTCGTATATCACATTTGATAGGGCACTGTGAATTGGACGAGGGGTGTGGAGTACTGTTGGTAAGTAGGAAACTGTTGGAGAAGAGCTACTATGCTTTTTCTGCTGAATATTGCAAAAAAGTGGCTGAAATCTCATAAAATTAGTGTTCAATAATTAATGTGAATGAACGCACGTCTCATAATGCATGAACTGGTCGTGTGACTGCATAATTTATCTAGCTTTCAGACAATAAAGACGTTGATGTTTTTGATTATTGCTTGTTGTCACCCTACGACTCTAGCATTCCGAAACACCCGCCTTTTTGAAGGGAACGAAGTCGACGCTATCCCAATTAACCTGCCGAATACATTTCAATAGACAACTTCTCAAGGGGCTAATTTAAATCATGTGGAAATAGTCGAATGTGTGAACGTGACGAGGGCAGTCATCAGCTCACTTCTCCGCTCTGTTGCTGGCTTGCTGAATACTCGAAATTAATGTATAATGCGAGGCAAAAAACAAAACAAACCGTGCTATAATATCGTTTAACATTGTGAATCATGACTCCACACCTTATATGGTTATTGGACAGTCAACTTCAACAATTTTTCCAACATTGCCCATTTATCTCCTACTGACTTCCGTCGCAATATTTAAAAGTTAATGCCTCAATCATAAGCACTAAGAAACGAACGGTTAATCGGAAAGTTGTTACACCATTATCGCTTTTATGGATTGCATCGACCAGCGGCTTCTGACCATTCTGCAAACCCACATAAGGCGCAATTAGATCTCCAACATTCATAGTGACTCCGATGTGCAACCCCTGCAACATTTCATTTCACACACTCGCTGTTCATAGCTCGAGAATTAAGCCGACCGAAAGCACTTCAAACGCCGCATCACTTTTGAACGTTCGAGAACCCTAATGCTATCATCAATGAGCATCACGTTACTCACTTGGCGGGTCATCTCTTCAACCAAATTTGCTCAAAAATCTTGAACGAAAGGAATCTCGTGCACGTTGTTTATTCTCGTAGACGTCATTCTGCACCGAAAAGCTATATAAATCATGCTTGACACCACTGGAGTCATGCGAACTATCTCTTTGACATGAAACACTGCAGCCATAATAACAGCTTCTCTCAGACCAATCTCCATGATTAATCCTCCATTTGAAAATAGCGGTACATTGAGTTATGGATGAGGCAATTGCCTGCTTTTTGCCCGTCTTCAAATGCATCTTCATTTTCTTCAACAGAGTGGATGAAGCCGAGTCAGTAAACATTTTATTTGAGAACTTTCATGCTATCATGTGAAACACAACTGTAGCCTTTTTGTCTCAGAGTACTGCCCTTTCCCGCCGACTGCGCACTGCAGAGAGAAAGGAGGGACTCACGGTGGAATCGTGCTCAGGTAGCTTGCAGCACTTTTTAAAGTTGGTTATGTACTGTGCTCGCAGAAGTGTGACTTGGCTCTCTCCCGCCTATTCTTGTTTCTTTATCAGCGCAACAATGCATTAGAAATTATTGTCCATGTTTGGGTTTTTGATTTATATTTATTTTTTTGTGAATCTTATCTCTCCTTTTTTCAACAGAAAGAGTCATTCTCATCATAGACTGCTTTGCTTTTTGTTATCAATGCAGGTGCCCTGTGTTCTGATGCCTCATGCTGCACCAAAGTCCAAAAAGAATTTGCTCGCGTCGTTCGAAGTCACGCGGGTCCCAGCGTTAATTCAGAACGCCACTAAATGTTGGAAAGCTCACTGCAAGATCGGAAAAGCAGAGCGTTGCTGTGACCGTCGATGGTCATCTAACAATCCCAAGCCATAAACTGGAACCTCAACGGCATCTCAAAAGGAAAACAGTTTATTCCATCACATTCCGCGCGGAAAAGCGGATAATCACTTCATCCGCACCAATGATGTCCTTGTTCAAAAAAGGAATACAGCACCGAAATTCAAACAAAGCGATACAACATCGAACGAAAATCACAGCATCCTTACTAGAATAAATGATCTCAAGTTTTCTGCACAGTGACCACTAATCATAAGTGTTTGATTGCATAATGTTTCTGTGATATGATTGGCATTGAATGAACGAGTAATGCAGTATAAGGAAATATATACAGGATTGGAGCAGTGACACTCTAAAACCAACACTTCCAACCTCTTCAATAGAGAGTATAGGCAGTGTATCATGCCTAGAAGTGTTTGCAGAGATCGATATTCGAGAATCAGAGCAAGAGAGTCTAATACAACTATTTCCTCAGCAATTTTTACAAACGACGATAGTTTTGTTGCTAAACAATCGTTGCATCTCTCATCGTTTGTTGTAAAGGAGTTTGACACCGTCTTAAGCAACATTCTTTCGCTTCATCCTTTGAATCAAGACCCTTTTGCCTTTCAAGAGATATCTCAAACGCGATAATGATCAGCACCATACTTAAGGAAGGTGGTGGATAGAGAAATAGGAAGGGGGATGGAGATGAGGATTTCATCTTCTTGAAACTGCAGATGAATCCTATGAGGAATCTGCTTGCTTCAACTAAGTCAAAAATCTGATCAAGCGATCACTTTACACGTTCCAATTTCGCTCTCAATAAATTTTCTTTCACTACATCATGCGGTCGGCCTTCTCCTGAAGAAGCAACTCTGCTTTCAATTCGAATACCTTCACTGACACGCTCAACAATCAACTCCACCCATCCCACCTATAGGCTAACTGTTTCCAATTGCGTTTTTGCGGCACGAATGCCTAAGTAAACGGAAGGAAATTAATTTTTTTCCAAATTCTTTGCTTCACCTTTTCGCCGCACTCCTTCACATCATTTCTGTGGAGCTAGGGATTGCCTAGTGTACTGAGTGAGAAAATGGCGATTGATGACAATTCGCGTCATCAATATAGTTGCCTCAACGAGGCGATGCAAGGAGAACCTTTTATTCGGTGACAACGAATAACGTGCTCACGTCCACATGGCAACACTAGTAATAGCATGAGGAGATGGGAAGAGCACAATGACTGACCCAAATAACTATTCGTCTGGAGGAGGGGATGTGAAATAATATAGTGGTTTTATCATTCGGTTTTCATCACTAAAGACTTCCATTATCTAATGAGAGACGCATTCCTATGTGCTTGCCATAAAAAAAAAACAAAGGTCGAGGGACCAGTGATGCCGNCCTATGTGCTTGCCATAAAAAAAAAAACAAAGGTCGAGGGATCAGTGATGCCATTGATATTTTAAAATTATAATATGCAGTTTTTCATCGTTGGAACTTAGTTTTGAAAGACAGAGAAGAGAATAATCTCGACAGGTGATTCGTCATGAATGCCGAAGGCAACATGGAAGCAGGTGCTCCTTGACACAAAATGACAGAGCCCAGCTATCAGCAATGATTTCTCCCACTATCTTTTCAGCAACAATTTCGTAGCGTTCAATCGTCGAATGTATCAAGCAAATGAAAACTTCCCTAGTTTCCAGAACAGGAATGAAATTCGCCCAGAAAATATCTCAAAATATTACTCCACCTTTTACGCACTACTCAAGCAATTCGTGATTGTTGTTTGGCTAATCAATAAAGTGGAATTCGAGATCCCAAAGAATGTTCGAAGTACAAGGAGAAGAAAGAAAGGTGGTGAACAATGATGGGTGGATACAGCATTGTTTCTATTTGGAGAGAAAACGCATGCGCAATATGCTCGTATAGTGCATGCTCTACCCCCCTTATCAGTAAAATGCTTTCGCTTTCGATCAGCAGCAGCACAGCACTTGTTTGCAGAAGCACAAACGATTGCAGGCAACAGAGAGATTGTTTTTGAAAAGTTCAGCCTTTCAAAGGCTAAAGCACCACTTCTAGCTATTACAAGCTTCTCTAACAACTATTCTGCAGCTCTTATATAAATCTGACTAGAGGCTTATCAATGGCGGTATCAGCTGCTAGACTGAGTGTCCGTTATGGGCACATAATAAGGAGTCATAATTAAAGGTTCTAGAAGAACGTTGGAAAAGAGACACGGCACGGATAAATGTGTAGGGAAGATGAGCAAGCCACAGGGCGTCGGCTGTTTCTGAAGACACGTGATAACGATTTTGTTGAATGCTGGACGCATTTCAAAGCTATCTTGTAGCGGAAACACTGAGTCACCGAGAGCGGAGTATGAAATTTATAGTCAATAGAGACAGGATGTGAATGATAATGTCGCCACAAAATCGGCAAGTTGAAAACAGTGATATAGGCAGGGTAACGCTGCATTGCTGTTCTAAGGGAAATGGTTAAGTGGACAGAGATGGTGTAGCAACTCTTATGTGATCTTCAAGGTTAACATGTTATCGTTTATGGAGCAGATGCGTTTGCTGTATTAACTGGAAATTGAACGGTATGAAACGTTGTGTTGTATTCACCGGGTTTGGGAGGTGGAATGAATTCATAAAACCTCTTGCTGGTACTTCAGAACCTACCACACAGTCAGGAATCCTCCACAGTTGCAATCAGGCAAATGATTAGGCCTTGAAGTAATAAGCAGTTGAAATGCTAGCTACTCGCCTACGGAATATTCTAAGAGGATGGGAGCATTTAAAGCAGACCCGCACTTAGCGAGCAGGGAATGGAATATATTCCCCCATCATATGCAAAACTTCCAGAATTTGGAAATTTCTGCTCACCTCGTTGATTGCGTGGATGAATGGAGGATTCGAGCATTTCCGCCATTTTCTTCGTAGTTCTGTCAAAAGGACGCCGCCACCGACTGCCTCAATCTATAAATGGCGATAAATTTTTAGTATTGCCACGCAGAAATTGTTGCTGCATAGTGCATTACATCTACACTCGGCAGCATGAGCGTGACATACGTTATGAGTAAGCATCACGTAAATCGGCAGACATTTTTGGATATCGACTGGATCTCCTGACGTTGGTTGAACCCGTCAGCGTTGATATGAGTTGAACGGATCATCATTATCACTTCGCAAATCTTAATGTCCATCTTCATATCACGCCTATTGTCCAACCCCGTAGATTTCATCGTCTTTCGAGGCAATTTGATGATCGCTGGTAAAATTTTTTGTTTGCTGATAAAATCATGTTTGTTATCAGATGCTATAAACATTGTGGTCACTGAAAGAATACCGTTTTCGTGGAAGTTTCGAGTGCTATTGGATTTTCAATGGGAAGAGATCATCAGGTCATGCTTGCGCTGAATTGTCTTCTTCCTTCTAGAGGCATTCCTTTCATGACGTATCACCGTTTAAATGTCAGATTCCTCATCACTCCTTCCCTTCCTTTTTTTACGGAGCAATTCTTCCTGCGACCCTAATTCCAACCAAACGGTGTTCCCAGAAAATTATTTGAAACAACATGATGACGATTTATTGAAAATTATTTGATTTATTTACGTGTTATTGAAAATGTGCGATATAGGAATGACTGTTGAGGGTAATGGAGAAATGACCGTTTCGTGTTTAGTAAACAATGTTTCAAAATGCATCTTCAATAATAATACAATGTTCGCAGAATTATCACGAGAAGTGGCAATGCAATGAGGGTTTGAGGAGATGCGATGTAATAATTGAGTGAATCTCATAAGCTCTTTTGCAATATTGCTATACTGCTATTCAATAAATTCATTGCACCAATTTAACTGAATATAAGATGGAGAAATGCGATGAAAGCGAAAAGAATACCTTAAAACGGAGCAAAAAACGATTATTAGACGTAATCTCATCGCGGCAATTGAATGCGCTCGTCAACAGCGAACAGATTTCATCAGCAACATCTCTCACTGCACCTGCAAGCAGCCACACTCGAACGTGGCGAAAGTGTCAGCGGTAATGCTGCCAGCAATACGGTTGTCACGAATTGAATGAATTCATCGAGCAGATCCTATGTTTTTCATTTCGTTGATGAATTCCGGGTAAATCCATTGTATCGAAGAAAGAAATTTATATTCCTGATGAGATTTGCTCGCACTACATGAAACGTACAAGGCACAGCGCATTGGTCTTCAGCGATCGCAGCGATCGACGATCTTGGGAGGGATTGAATAGACTTTAGTTGTGAGAGGAGTAAACGAGTTTCGTGAAGGAGGTACAGGCGCAACAGACAAGCTACATTCCATACAGATCACTATGAGTTGAAAACGTATCACATCTGCATAACATCCACAACAATTATTCCTCAAGGTTTGTATGTTGTCATTGCGCTGAAAGGTTTGAAGGATTTGAGAAAAATTCGTTGTGTCATATATAATATTGAAGGATTTCGGAAAAGATCCATTCTGTCGTTGAAACCCTTCAAAATTTTATTGCAGATCTTTATATCATTTAGATTTTTCCTAAATAGTCGCCAGTATTGGCCACATTGCAAATGGTGCTAAGCTTAAAAGCTCTTAAGGGAGTTGGTTTCTGCGTGAACGAATTCGTTCCCGGAGAGTTTGGCGAAGAGGGTTGGTGCTTGATTCTGCTCTCATTTTGTGGCTTATTTGCGCTGTTTTCAAGAAAAATGAATGATAACGATCAGATCTTGCCAATTGGTCTCAAATCGGCCTCTTGCGGGTCTTCCAAACGAGTGTATCATTGACGCTACTGGTAACTATTTCAGTGGATTCAAGTCGGTGGCACATATTTGGTGGGGGTATGGATTGTCACTTCCACAGCAGGGCTTTCTGAATTGCCTTCTCACAAATTGTAAACCTTCCCGAGTATTGAGATTGTATGAAACAATTTCTATCACAGCAAGAAAACCTACGTAAAAGTAAACAAACTCAACAAGTGAAGACGAGCATCGGAGGTTGCGGCAGGGCATGCGCGCTTGCATTTTGTTCTTGCGCATGTCGTGCGAATTTTGCTTACATCACCAACCAGGGTCATAGGCTACTAAAAATTAACCATTAGAGGATGTGACCTGTCCGTGTTCTCATTGGTCGGATCATCCATATAAGTCGTCAACGAAAGATCCGTCCCTGCGAGACTTAAACGACAGCAGTACGAGAATCCATCGGCTGAAGACTGCATGCATGCTCAAGTATATTTCGAAGTCAATAACATTTCCCAAGTAATGGAATTAAGGATGAAAGGGTTTTCATCCTTTTTTATTGTCTTTTAATGAATTTCATCAAATATTGTTCTCTTTCTACTAATTTCGATCAGACAGTGCAGGCAATCAAGTTATGCTTTCTCATTGCCATGTAATAAAAGAAGCGCTATGATGCTTGTCATTTGCCGTGAAACACAGCCCCGAAGTCTCCCACATTATCCACAATGAGGCCGAGCCGCACTTCGACATTCATTCCGAAATGGCCGCCCCAACTACCCAAAATGTGAAAGTACACCTGAAGATTGCAAAGATATAGAGCCTCATCTAGCGACAAGCATGATACCGTTCGATGCATAGAGCGCCGTAGGGCTTATTGTAGCTGACCATTTGACCAAGTAGTGACGTTGAGGATCTCACCGAACTTTCATCTGGAGCTAATATTCCAAGTAATTTTCACCCATCTGAATTCCCTTCTGAAACTTTTTGTTCTCACCTCTTCGGCTCTTTACTGAACACTTTCGGTAGGATTGAGGCGAACATTTTCGAATCGATCTTTCGCAATGAGGGTTTTGGTGCAACCTCTTCTGCACTCCCCTACCCTTGTTTTTGCCATTTCATTTTTTGGTGCATTCACTCAGCTCTTATCAATCAGTTTTCGGTTTGCTGTCACTGTGTGAAAGAATTTATGGGAAATATGACTGCACTTGTGAAACGATGCTTTTCGCCCCATATCAACATACACCATAACACAAAGTTTCGATTGAGAACCGGACTTTTTGCGACCAGTGTTTGGCTGCCGCTTTCCTTTGATCCCTTCGATTGCAGCCAAGTTTTGGCTTCTTTTGGTTGCAATGTGTTCATGACCAACAGATATTTCAAAAATCTTTCGAGTCACAGTAAGCAGCTTCCAGTCAGTAGGCAAGCTAGATTTCTAGGATGCGAACCAGTGTTTTCCATCATTTCGAATGATATTTCGGTGAGTTATTATCATGGGCTCAGAAAATGGCAAATACAGCGCTGATTACTTTTGATGCTGCACGTATCCACAGTGCAGTCGTTTCGCATCGTTCTTTTTGGAACATTTCCCATGTGATTTATTGCCGAATTTGTTGGCTACTCGCTTTGCAGAAAGCCCTTTGCACTTCGAAAGTGCGCATTGTCTCATTCTTCTCGCTGTTTATTAAATTCTCGCGGAGTGCATCTGATACTCTCAGTGCAAACGATGAGGTGAGCCGTCGTCTATCTCCACTTTCGGATGTCCGTCCTTGTCTTTGACACCAAAGAGGTGTTTGTTTTCGATCTGAGCTAAATTCGCATGTATCGACCACTTTTTAACCAATAAAAGTGATCGAAACGTCAGTGTTATTGATGCAATTGTGCGCCACATACTCGAACTCCGAAGAGAATGCGCAACGCTAGTTTTCCGATGATTTCATTTCATTTCAGGTCTCCTCGCCAGCCGAAACCTTATCAGTTCACAAAAAGAAGTCAGCATTGGGTTATTTGAGGGCAATATACCTACGGCTGACCGTGTGTTTCGTTACCACAAGTTTTCAATGATGCCTGTTAGAGGGAAATTCAATTGCAAGGGGGGAGTGTGAATTGAGAACTCAATTCCGAAATATTGACCGTAATTTAAATGAGATTTGGAGCTGACTGCTTGCAAAGGGGGTTAAACTAGAGCAAAAACAAAAACTTTTGCAACTGTTGTACTCGTCGAACCTGTCCGTAAGCATAAAAGAGAACGCATATGCGACAACTGAGCATATGAATGAACGTGGTGTGTCTAGTTCTCCATATTCAAGAATGAAGCCGAACGTGGTAAAGCTTATTTCAGGTTAGAAGGTGCAAAATATCACAGTCGTGGCATTGTATAGCCGAGGTTCAAGAAAACATTTTCAGCCGTCTTCCGTGGTATTTCTCGCTTGAATCTGGGCTGGTGGATAACACTGAACAAACAGCGGTTTGCATAACCTTATCAATCGTTTGCTCCACTGCAGTGTTCAACATTGGCGATGCAATGCGACGAATGTTTCACTTTCATCTTTTTGTCTGCGATTCATAACCACATCCTTCTCTTCATTAGATATCAACCGCCACCACACTAGACTAACCTGAACACGACAGCATACCTCGGGAACTTCTTAACCTCCTTGATCGCTTGACTATAGTCTTTTTCCCACGTTGATGTACCGTTCGTTCTTATGACTTCATTCACGGTGGTGTAAATATGTCACAATCCCGAAATAATGAATGAATAGTGCGAGGAAAGAACGGAACATAGTCATATTGATTGGCAAAGGTATCTGCATAACTTCGAATACTTTCTCAAGACTGGTACATATCACTTTTTTACCCGAACTGTGCACAAGATTTTCTGATCCTTTTTCTTTTCAAAAGTGTTTATTTCTGCGTACAGATACGAATTCTCATGCTCATCTATCCTAATTCGCTTTTCTTTTGATTTTTCTACTGCTTTTTTCTGTCAATATGGTATAGTCCCAACACAGTGTTGCGTGCGATAATACCAGCTGACGCCTCATCTTCCGCCTCATGAGATACGGCAAGTGTGGACACCATTCTGAGAGATAGCTGATTGCAGCGGCACAACTCTTTTTTAGGTCTCAGTCGTTATTGATACCTGGGAAACTTCAAGAAGTTTTCGGAGTTACCAACCAGTTGCATTTGTCAATATCCATCAGGAAGAACAAGCTTTGTGAATTCCTCGCCACCTCTTAGTACTTGTTGCAAATCCTCCCGAAATAGGAGGATGGGATATGAATCAATCCACAATCGGTTATCAGTTCTGTCGGGCAATATGCGCAATAGAGAATTTTTTGTTCGGTTTCCTGGCCGTTGTGGTTGCAGACAATATGTAGGTTCACTTTCTTTCGATTGCCAGTGGGATCAATTGTAGAAACAATGCATGAAATAGGTTCCTTACGAGCATTCCGCTTTGTTCAATGGTCAGATTCTTTTGCGAATATATTCTTTGGAATTCTCAGCCCTTCTCTTCAATCTGATACCTAGCATCAACTAGTTTCATCTCCAGTGCTCAATCAGGACTGATTTCGATGGAGCCTATAGCCCAAACGCAATTGGCTGCTTTCCATGCATCACACAGGTCCCACCATTACGTGCGACCCACGGGTAGAGACTCTTCTTCGTACCCTTGCATTCCCGCTTGCGCTTACGTTCCGCTCGCATGTGCCTATCTCGCCCAATGGTATCTGCACAGAACTGTCGTGACTTCTTTGAGTAGTTTACTCCTTTCATGCTTATAATCACTTCGATCTTTACGTTGTGTCTAGTGCTAAAATACCCAATTTTACCAAGACGGGGCGGCGAATGACAACCACAGTTACCGTTCTTGCATCCTGTCTTCCCCTACTTCATGTCTCATTTTCTTTTGGGAGTTCTTCCACCCTCTATATCTGGCCCCGATGACCACTGTACTGCTTGGCAAATGCTTCATACATATCGCCATCTGCTACACTAGGAACACTTAGCTTCCCAAAACAATGAAATTTTAGCAATGTGTCCGCTTCCATCGCGCCAGCAGGGCTCCGTTGCCACTACCGTCTTTAGAGCTTTTAGCTTGTTTATCGTGTGATGCTCTTGATCTTCCTCCACAGTAAACTCGCGTACGGACGGATGCTTTCCTTCACTTCAATGCGCCTGCTTGCATTATTTGGCTTGATTCCATTGTAGAAACACTGCACGCCGTCATTCCTTGTTCCATTTGTCAACTGTACAATGAGGAACAAATCTATCTTGAATTGCTTCAATTCGCAACGAGCAGCCGGCTGCCTTTCTCAAAAACCTCGCACGTTCACTAAACGAATGAAATCTGCTCGCTTATGTTGACAGCGGGTCTGCTGCCTTACATCTGCCTTTCTACAGGTGCGCTCTTATAAACATAAGAGCTCTTATGAGCATGCACCTCCATCATAAAATGAATTCGGTAGGCACATATGCCTCAGTTCTTCGAGCGTCTTTCACGTCAGTACGTTTTCAGAGTGTTGTCCACCTCTTAGGCTAGCATCATGTTTTTTTTGACGTAAGCTTCAAACTGCATTGCACCCTTATTGTATAGGTAGTGCCAGGGGGAGGGAGGGGTCGTACCACAACATAATTTCCACTCTCATCGTGCTGCCTGCCAGTTTGTGAAAATTAATATCGATCCCAGTAGTTGTCGTGGAGAGGACAACCGTGGCCATCTAGCTCCCATGTTTTAACAAATGAGGTAGACTCGTCCACCGAAGACGTCCCAGTCGTTAGCTTGTAGGGATCGAATCAAGCCGACAGCGTTACAGGAGCTCCATCGATCATGATAGATTATCGGTCGAACAGGGCCACTAAACTTTTATGATGACCGACTGGCAGAATTTTTATCGCCTTTTTACTGATGAAACTTCTCCTATTTTTTGATTCTAATTCTGATTCCCATTTTCTTCAAGATTTTCTTCTTCAGGCTTTCTCGCAAATGGGGCTCGATTTTTATAGTACGCTTTCGGCCGATACGCGACTTGCACTTTTGAAATATTTCTTTGCAAACCAAATTCGTTTCTTAGGGAGTGCATCCAGTTGGTAATCAGCCGATATCTTTTGAATACATCAGCTTTCAGTCGTATTTTAGTTACAAAGTGATTTTGATGGATTGCCGATTGTCGTCTTCCCAATGAGGCATAGAAAGGCTCGGGAATTACATCTATCCCAGATACTTTTCCAACAGCGATGTGGTCTGCGCCAAACGCAGTATATACTGCAATATTTGAACTCTGAAGATATGATCTGTGAGGGATTCTTACTTTGAAGAAAGTCAACGTGTTTGTTCATTTATGAGTTAGTGTTGTTTAACAGCAATTGATATACAGGCAATCAGAAGAGTGCAACGGTGGATGTTTGTATAGGGATAGAAAAAGTTACTGCGGTGCGAAGAAGCCAAGGAAATATTCGGTTTAAGTGCGCAGAAATGGCGCGTCTGGAATTGCTTGAAGAGGAAGCTAATCGTTTATACGCCCTTCTGAATGACGTGGTACTCTGCACTTCCTCTCGAACAGAAGAATGTTCCCCGAGTTACATTACTCGCCACGAATCTCTTCAACTTGTTTTCTCCACTTCATCTACACTGTAATGCATTTTTGTTGTTTTCATTGTGACGAAGGCGATCAATTCCTTATATTTCATGTGTTTGGCCCGTGGTGCGCAGTATCCATGTGGCAAGTGAACTGCTCAGAGTAGCTTGCATTTTAATGACAAACAATAGCAAAGTGTTTCGTCACTGCGCTTGCGCAGTGGAACAGTCTTGCCTATAGAGCAATCTCAAATCCCAAGCATGATAATCTGAAGCATCAACAAAGAATTGATGCTTAATTTCATAGTTTGCTTCGACTATGGGTAACAATCCGCGAAACTCCTTTCTTAAGACAGGGCTAAAGGAAATACGAATTAAGACAACTATGGTGCCTAATGGAAGGACAGAAAGGACGAATAGCATATTATGAATGAGGCTGTCCAAAGTGGCAAGAAGAAGATGCCAACAAAATAGGAGACTGAACACAGCGAGTGAATGTGTTGAAGGTAAGGATTGTGCGTGCTGGCTGCTCATCTATTTTGTGAATGCGAGATCGTTAAACAATGAAAGGTTTGGCGAGATATATCCCTTTACGCTTGAGAAAAAAAATAAATAATGTGGAAGTTGGTGATGTTGGTGATTTGATAATGTGGAAGTTGGTGATGCGTGTGGAAGTCGAACCGATAGCGTTGCGTGGTGACGTATAGTAGAATGTAGGAGGGAGATGGTGCTCAGGAGCACATGTGAGACGTCAGGCGTGATCAACGATTTTCCAGTTCGTGCGGATGACATAAATTTCTGCGCACAGAGCGATATGAAGAAGGCGATGAAGCATTCGAAGCAAGGCTTCTTTTCTTCGTTCCTAATTTGCCTATTGGTCATCGCAGTGAAGCCGCAATAGAGTATTTTTTATGCGGATGAGTGTGATCTTCAAGTTGAGTACTGAATTACACAACGCTTGACCGCTCTCTGTCTTGAATTTCTTTTATGTTGCACTGTCAGATGCAGTTGTTTTCCTGCCCACTAACGCTGGAATAATGTTAGTAGCTTACAGAGGGATCGATTTGGTTCACTTGAGGTCGCCGATTCCGCCATGTTGGAAGGTTACATAAACCTTGCCAGTTACGAGCTAACGTCTCTTGTCAATGCTCCTCAAGTTTTTTTCCCACAGTTTTCCTGCAAATCGCCTTCCGTGATGAACCTTTCTCATTTCCACGCTTCTTCCAAAGGTGACTGCAAAGGTTTCAGATTTGGCTGCCCGTTATTTGGTCGATGCGTTGCTATAGTTTTGCCCGTGTCCTAGAGTTGCTTGCTAGCACATCGTGCCTTCCATACATTGCAAGTTGTTGAACTGAAGGATCCGCACCCTCTTCATCCCATACTTCCTCATTGCTTTGATTCCCAACGCTTCATGTTAGGCTATTTTCCCAAACATGGTCTTGACTTTCCATTCCCCTGCGAGTCTATCAGTATTCTTCTTCGCTAGGGAACGAATGTTTTTGCTTTGTTCCTGTTTCATCCACCCGACTGTTCAGAATTGATAGTGAATGTGATGTTGTCAGTGAAAAAACAGGCTGTGCTTATGCGGCCCGATATCGTTGTGAGGAATTTACTGTAATAAAAATTCGATTGCAAACCGAAAGTTTGGTCGTTTTTTTTTTGAAGCAGAACTTAGTTTACTGTATATTGAATCCGATCGGCAGCTACTCGAAAGTTTTCATACGCATTCTGCTTCAACCTTGGGCAGTATAGCAATAGCTCCGATAGGTTCCTGAACGAACTGAACTCCAGTTGGTTGCGATCAATGCCATTGCGTGATGAGTTTGATGCTTTTATAGCTCGTTTCAAAGACAAGGAAGGTGTGGACAGCGTCAACGACAACGTGTACACAGTTGACCTCTATGAGTATATGTTATGAAATATGGGATAAATATGGCCACAGGATAACCATAGCATTAACATTGACCATCAACACAAGCAAGGCACAAATCTCATCCTAGCAACTAGTGGTGTAATATTACATATACATAATATTGCATGTAATATTATATATACATATTGTACTATATATATATATATATATATATATATATATATATATATATATATCGTACAATATGTATGAATATAAAGAATATGGAGGTCATAGATGATCCCACCTATGACCTCCCTTTTTTGCAAAGCGATCTTAATGAATTCGTCAAATGGTCAAAATTACGGCAGTTTAATGTCATTTGTCAATTCCCATGAAAAATGTCATTTGCCTCATATCAATTTCTTCTCAGATTGGGAAGTGATGTTCTTTCCATTACAGACGATGTTCGTAACCTTGGTGTCACAATTGACTCTAAACTTCGATGAAAGTTGCAGTGCTCTACTGTTACTGAAAAGTCGTCAAAAATTGCAAACTATCTTCTCCGCGCTTTACAGCATAGATGTATTGAGCATTACCGAAATGTTTTTATCGCCTACTGCCGACCCATTTTGGAATGCTGCACTCCTGTGTGGTTTCCTTATTTGATTTCTGATATCATGTCACTAGAGAATGTTCAGGAACGCTTCACCCGCATTGCTTTTCGCACAATCTACCGTGGTCCTTATCAGCCAAACTATGCTGCCGGACTGAAATCTTCAACTTGGAATTGCTAGAATATCGCAGACTTAGATTTGATTCAATACTCTGTTATAAAATTGTGTTCGGCTTTTCCGATATCCCGCTCTTCGAATTATTTCAGTTCGCTCCTCCCCGTAGTCGACGTGTACATCAGTTTCAGCTCGTCAAAAAGTGTTGCAGCAAAAACAATGTTCTGCACAATTTCCAGTTTCGCATTTACGAGTCTGGAATCTGCTTCCTGCTGATATTATCAATGCACCCACTTCTTCAGTTTTTAAACTGCGGCTGAATCGCTTCGACCTACACACTATTGCTGCTCTCACGTTCTAAACGTCTAATCTCCCAAATTACGTCTTTGCTAACGTCTTTCTTCTTCTTCCCGTTCATGCTCACATACTTTTGTATGTCTTCCCACTTCGAAACGTGAAATAAGTAAATAAATAAACAAGTAAATAAATAAATAAATATACCCTGAATACCTTGAACAGCTGTAATTTCATCGATTTCGTTGCCCCTTCCATCAATGCAGCTGGCAATTTCCCCATCTTTCACGATCCTGAGCTCGCCGCATCCAAGCAACACGATATAGACGTCGCAACAGATCTTCCCATCTTGTTGGCGGTCTCGCGCGTGGTCGCTTGATCTTTCCCGGGTACCATTCGAGAATTCGCTTGGTCCACCTTTGTTTTCTTTTATACATCTCTTGAATGACAACAGGTGGACCAAGCGAATTCTTGAATGGTACATGACCAGCCCATCTTTGTTTTCTTTTGTACATCTCTTCAACGATGTCCTTTACACCAGATCTAGAACGCAAGCCTTCGTTCGCAATGTGTTGTTGTCTAGTGATACCCATAATGCGCATTTCCATGGCTTGCTGAGTGGTCGCTAATTCATTTTCTTCTGCGAGCGTGGTGTTCCACGTTTCGCACCCATACAGTAGGACAAGAAGGACGGTAGGATTGAAAAGTTCTGCTTTTACGG
>JAARMF010001034.1:27633-54671 GCA_022844705.1 Toxascaris leonina | reverse complement strand
AAATGATAAAAAAATCACCAAGTAAGCGTAAAAAGGTAATAAAATATGCACGGTCGAGGTGAAAAACAGTTGAAATTCCTGTTTGTTTTGATCGGTAATGAAAAGCGCTTCAGCAAGTCATACAGGCATGAATAAACTAGCCTGTGCTCTTTTATTCATGTACGTTAAGAAAAACTCCAATTACGAAAAGTATAGTATAAATGTGTACTTTCTGGACCAGAATACTTGTTACACCATCGTGCAAAATATGAAGCACAGTACAGGCACCGTACAATCAGTTTTTTCGGAGGATGGTGTAAATACAGTACGATGACATATTTGGGTATACGTGCAGTATTGCACCAAAAACTGTGGTACAATGGCGTCAGTGATAGCAGCGCTCACGAAAACTGCTCTGCAGAAATGCATAAAGATTAGATTCTGGTCAAAGCCTACAATTCGTAAAACAATGCGGTGATTTCCAAACATCGATAAGATTATTGTGTTGCAGTTGCAATCACCAAAGTAGATCTTCGTTTAGACATGAACACCGCAACAACATTCCCCAAGGTTTGTCAACAATTTACAAAGCTCACAATTCTCATCAAGGCAAAAGTATCATTATTATAGGTGGTAGATGAGAGACCGCTGAATGACACTGCAAAAAAAGGAGTTCCTACAAAGACAAGAAATAAATCGGATCACTGACATCTAACTACCTCCCTGTAAGCTTGACTCATATTTTGTGCGCAGTTTTTGTAGAAGGCTTCCGTAAAGCGTGTTGTCGAGCTTGCAGCACTCTTTGCCTAGCAGCTCGGTTTGCTCAGCAGGAAAACCGCTGCTACCTGAATGCTTCCGTTTCCAAGCGATTGGGCGAATGCTATAGACTGCTAATGGATCACACTGATCGTTTATCTCAATTTCTGCAAGCTTTTTGATATAGCATCCCCTTGATATGGCTTTAAAGCTTCCTACCAAAGTGAAATCATCGGGAGTGCATAAACCACGCCGTCGATTTCAGTTCATTCATTTAAATTGCTTTATTTAACCATAAAGAAACATACAATAGTATGTGGAGAAATTGACGATATTCATAATGAAAGCTCAAGTTCAACAGTTCCTTGGGGCATCTCAAAGTTCTATTATGGGGCTTGTGTTTTTCTCATTGTTTTTGATAACATTATCCAATATTGAATTTCAATATTNGTTTTTGATAACATTATCCAATATTGTAGCCTCTATTTCTTCTGTCCAAGGAAGAGGCCAAACACAGCAATGATTTTCACTCATTTCTAACCGAAGCCATAGAAACAAATATCTGCAACTGTCTCAAAAAGTAAGTTCGTTCGCTGTCAGCAGGTCTGAAAGGCCGCCATTTACCGTCGGCGAGAAAATGTTGCAAAATGTCGGAGAATACAGAATTTATATGCATGCTGGATATCGGTGGACTAGAACTTGCATCTTATTGCACTGATCGTGCCAAAAAACTCACTTTGTCTTCATTATTCTCTAACGAGCTTTCAAAACGAGAAATATTGATTTTCTTTTCTCTATGAAATTTTTGTTCTACCTGTCCCTAATTACAATTGCGTTATTTGCTGCGGTGTGAATCAAGACTGACTGAGTCAGTTCAATTGTGTTCCACAAGCAGTTGTTTGAACTCGTTCGAACAAGCGTGACCTACAATAAGCAGAAACTAGATCGTATGAGAAAATTTTCCGATGATTCGTGCAGAAATATGTACGATTCGAGTAAAACTTCCAAAATTATCGATGCGCTTTAAGACACTAATTTTTTTTTCGGCTCATTCAGTTCGTAAAATTGACTAATGGCATCATGACTAACGAAGATGGTTAGAACTTATGAATTGAATGTGCGAAAATATGTTTTCTGCAAACGGGATTGCAAACGAAATAATCTCTCGCAAAAGCCGTTACAAAGCATCACTTCGATATCCGCTTTCTAACAGATCCGCTTCAACGAAGCACTCATCTTCACCCTTCTCGTCCTCTTCAGATTCCTACCACGCAAAACCCGATATATCGATCGCTTTTCACGCCTTGAGATCGCATCAGACACAAAAAGTCATCCATGCTGGGCTGCAGCCTTCATCACCCAAATTTCTCCGCACGTTATTCCTTCCATTTTCTGAAGTGTTCTCTCAATTCCGCTTATAGCGAACGACTGTAATTTACAATGTCCGATGAAACCTGGACACTGTTGTTCCTTTCCGCGTTCAATGACTCCTATGTCTTTCGGAGTATATTAGCTACTGCAGCATTCCGCGTCTAGTATTTCTGCACCCTTCTGCGTGCGATGAATTCTATACCTTCCTACGTGTTAAGAGCAAAGGCCCAAAATGACATCGACGAAATTCTGTCCGTCATTTTGCTTCATTTAGAATTTTTCATTCACCGCAGCCCCACATCGTCATTTGTTTCGACACAACGTGCGTTACTTGTTTCGTGCATTATCCCTTCTCTCTGCTATACATTTTATCGCCTTTGTTGTTTTATGCAAAAAATGTCTTTTCTTATCAGTTGAATGAATCCACCCATTACATTTGCTATCTCGGTGTTGAAAATTGCTCGTCATGAGCAAATTGCGATTTGAGATATCGAAAAAAGAGCGAAAAGATGACGTTTCAAATCCACAACTTGAATTCCCATTTTCCATATTTCTTCCTATCTTCATTTTCTCATTTTTTTTGTCTTATTTGGGCGTATAGCTTATACTTATGCATTGAAGAGCTTTTCTAGAAAAAATCATCGTGGGCCATGATTTATACCTTCCTTAAAACCTCTTCATTTCAACGAGTTCATTCTAGTTGCGCTATTTCTGTCAAATGACATTCGCGCAAATAAGCAGAGCAAATTAACTTGTAAGACAGAGAAAAAACTGAAAAGCGTAAAATGACCCTCACTAGCATTATGAAGAACTCAACGAGGAAATTTTTTGGTTTCTCTTTTTCCAACCCTTGCGCTCATAGAATTTGCCAACTTTGTTGTAAAAGAAATTTGCTTCGCAGCTGACATTGTGTGCACCAAGCAGAGATATTGTGGATGTCCGGAGTAGGAGCTTTCATTTTGACTTTTTCGCTGGTTTTTTCTGGAAGTTTGGAGTTGTCGAAGCCCTCAACCGTTCTTCTTCCGCTTTCTGTGCCCCCGAAAACAGAGGTCTCCAATTTTGTGTGAAAAATTTGTGCACTATTTAGGAGTTTCCTGTGAGGTGTATTATTCATCTCCTGATGCATTTCTTTCGGAATTTGGCAGTTTCGCTGCTTATTCATCTTTATCAGGCCCCATTCCTGCTTTCGGAAAAAGTAGCCCCGAAAAAAATCCTTCAGCACAACATTGAGAAGCGCGTTAGTTGCGTGTCGCATGATGTGCTTGCGATGTGCCGCATGCCACTTAGCGAAATTCTCTAATCCGCTAACCATGGGGCATTGGACTCTGCATCATTCCCACTCGTCTTGAAGAGCGAAATCAGCATAACCCTAAGCTATCTTGTTTGATCACTGTTGGATATCTACAGAACTTTTGCTCAAAATGCTGGATATTACATGCAATTTTTCTAATGATAATCCAAGTATTTTTTGAGCTTCAAATATGCTTCTTCGTCTTTACTATCAGTACTACCTGTGCGCTTTTCTAGAGAACTTTTGAGGAATCAAGTGGCTATCGCTTTTACGAAAACCCTCATGCGAAGTGCGCTATAAGCGTAAGTTGTTAGCTGTACTTATGCGGCATTGGGATAATGGCAATACTTTTTCTTGTTATTCTATCGAAGAACAAAATACTTTAATTGATTTTTTGACGGACTAGTTTTGAATGATAAATGAGCACTTCAACATTCTTTCTTCTCCTCAATCGAGTCATTCTTCTGCATGATAAGATAGGCGACGTCACTCCTCGTCTGACCTTTTTATTAAGTGCTCGCAATTGTTGTCATTTAATCTAACTTTGTGGCCATTAGCTAACGAATGCCGTCAGAAGTTACTGTTCCGATACGTATCGATGTGTTCATGTTTCCTATTACCACAACCAAAGAATGAAATTAAACATGTCATTGACAAAAATGCTTCAGAAACTCTCACCGATGGAGTCAATGTGAAGGAGTAAGAGATAATTATATTTGAAAGACTTGCCAGCTGCTAAACAGAGAACGAGAAGAAAGGAATTTAGTCGACTCAATAACTTCAAGACATTCAAGTTACACATATTAGAAACGAGCACATTTTCCGCCGTATAAAACTTACCTCCTAGCAACCTCCTTGTTTATGCGCATGTTTACGTCTGCATGTGCTTATTCGTCTGTCCGCGGAAGTTTCAAGAATGAACAACCCGAGGTCAAGTTACTAAAGTCGGCAACTATGACTCCGACATCAACTTTCGTGCAGATCACATAAATCCTGATAATTCGGTTAAATTAAGATGTGTCAAAATTTTACTCGAATAGTGCCACCAACTCATTGCATTGAGCAGTCGGTCACCCAGGAAAAGCATTCATTTCTGTGGATGAGCACATGCAGTCGGGCCGATTGAAGTAAAACACGTTGATGTGTGTATTTTATTGTTTGGTGGCAACCCACGAACTCTTCAGCCAAATGTATTGAAAAGCGTTACTATTCCTCCCGCGTGATGCACCTTCCGTCTTGCCTTCAGTGTACTTGTTCATTTTGAGTGTTTTTGAGCATCTTCCAAAATCTCATTAAGGGAATATCAATTTATAAATTTGCAAACTTGATTGAAGAGTAGGCATTCTTCAGCCAATTTACTCACATGAAGTTATGCTTGTGATCTGAATATGTTGATATTCCCATCAATCCTCCATCTCCTTCACCTCGCCCTTCTCTTTCTCACTATCTCTCTGTCTGTTTAAATTGCACCGGAAATGCAACAATTTGTCCTCATTTCGGTTTGCTTAAACTGAACTGTGAGTGCATCTATGTGCATTGCCGTCAACGTTATTTCGATTTCAGTTCAGGTCAATGAACAGTTCCCTATAACATTATGCTGGAGATATCGGTTGGGAGTCAATCGAATCATCAATGAATAAACATGCAAAGTATGAAGTATCTTCTGCCGTAAAGCTTCAGTTCAGCTGGGCGCATATATATTCTTCCCACTAGTTACTCCCAGGTCTTATATTTTGAAAATGATTAATTATTTCTACCATTAGCAGGAGTGTCGTAGCGATGCAGCATCACGGAAAGTTCAGTCTCAGAAACAACTCTGATTTCGCTTATGGATTTCGCATTTCGTTTAATTTTGTCAACGTAAAGAGGGAGCCAGCAAGGACTAAAATGAAACTAGAGACGAAGTTTTCCTGAACCAGTAGAAGTATGGTAGATCAAAAGTGCTCTTCGAAGTTTTGCATGCGATGGCTACGTTTCATCAAATTCCCTTGCCCATTCCTTCATGCCTAAGCGATTTTCTTCTTCAGGTCTAGCTGTGCAAGTCGTTTTACAGCCAGATAGCTGCTTTATATCGGAGCGCTTATAGGCGCTTTTCTGTTTGAGTGGAAAGTGGACTAAAGTTTCATCTTGAAAGAAAGAACAAGCAAATCATTATGTGCGAGACGTCGAAACGCCTGTATCAATTCTTTTTTTTACATTCCCCACCACCCACATGTAACCGTTTCGCTACTCGTCCTCAAAAAGTGAAAGTGACCATGATGCAGCTTATTAGCTGCAAGGCATACGATTTAGATTGTGGACTTTTTTTGTGTTCCGAGCTGGTGCTCCCTCTCTAGAAGGCCAGAAACAATGGTCGTTTGATCACATGTAGTCGTGATAAAGAGAACAGCCGAATTCATTCAGCAACAAATCCTTTTTTAAGCTGCTATGCTGCTCACATGTTTTTTATCTCGGAATTCAACTTAATTAGATAAAGAAGTGAATGCCTCCTAGTTGCTCTAAGTCGCATGGCTGAAGCGTCTCACATAACTCTGCGCGGCCACCACCTCTCCACAGCATTAGGAAATTCTCATGAAAATCTGGAAGGGGTTGATTTGCAATAAAATTTTTCATTTTCAAGATTTTCCAGTCTTTCGAGGGAAACGTTGAAAATTCGTCGCTTACGCCTTTTACCCTTTCTCAATATCAAACTCTTCCACGGCATCAAATTGCTTTTTCCGTCTTTGGTATTAGTGATGGCTGCACCTATGAATGATCATAGATGTGCGCGTTGTGTACGCTCGTTCCTGCTCCGATATATGGCGTTCTGCTTTCTCACAGACTTGGTATTAAGATTTCTCCATACTGTTGCTCAGCATCGCATTTGCTTGATTTATACTTACGGCCACGAAATTATTCAGAACAAAAATTCACATTCAGCGACGACACAAATTGCCGAAGTGTAGCAAGTGAATTCGGAAAAAGCGCTAGCCGAATGGTATGACAGTTATGACTGTTACAAAAATTTTTGAACCAACATTGCTTGAAAGTAATGTTTGCAGAACTGCGAATTCTCATAGACATAGAAAATTGATCTGTTTATTGTTTTTTTTTTTTTGAAACTAGCGAGAATCGTTGTATCTTTGGTGGTGCCGAGTTTCGTTTTCACTTCTTTCATTACCTATTTCAATAAAGAAAGAAAATGTTTGCAATAATTGCACTTTGCGTTGGCAAATCTTCTTGCGTTTGGGACGAATGCTTGTTTCTCAACCACTTGCGTTTACTTCCCGCACATGTCAATTTATGCATCGATATAGTGCAGTCTTCTAGAAGTTTCGTTATTTTGCAATTGGTAGAAATATATTGCTTCACAAGCGCGACAATTTCTCTGGTTTATTTCATGCAGGCTTGTGCTTATTCACACTTGTCACTGTATTATATGGAGTGATCCGCAATAGACTGCACCGTAGACGTGTTCTATGTGAGTACTTCCTCCATCAAATTCAAATACGTGTTTGACACTCATCGCTGTTTTATACATAGATGAAAGCAGAATTTTTGCACCGGATAGAGGTTGGAGAGGAGGGGGAGGGGGGGGGGGAAGAAGGAAAGAAAGGAGAGGGCCTAAGTAAGCTGTCAAAATTAAAAAATATCTGCCTAAGAAGTGACGTACGGACGACAAGACTGAAAATTTGCAAGCTGCAAAATAGACCGATGCATTCAAAACCTTCAACCCTCAAAACATCGCATATGTCACTTTGCAAGGCAAAATTGGCATTAGCTAACAAATTTTGTTTCATTCTATAACTTCATAGATCCTTTGTGGAATGATAGCGATAGAAAATTTTAAACATAAAAAGCTTTCCTTGTCGACCATCACAAACGTACCAATGATAGCCTAGTCACTGTACATCTTCGGTGCGCAGTTCTTTGGTTGTGTGCCCAAATGGATTACTACGTTTTATAACACTGTTCTTTATATTTCTGTCTTTCCATAAGATTGTCTCCAAAACAATTTTTTGTCTCCAAAGAGCCTTTTTCAACTCGCTGTGGACTATTATCGGTTTTGAGAAACAACTTTTGAGAGAATCGTATCACCAGCATTTCTGTTATAAATGTGGAATTTCCTTATATGCTCTTTTTTGATAAACCTACAATGCAAACGTCGTATGAAACTGCCGCATACGAATCGTTTTGATGGCTGACTATTATTTCTCTTGAAAAAATGCAAAAGAAAAAGTGAAAGGGAATTAGCCATTCTACTCTTGTCAAAAACTTAGTAGCCAAGTAATGAAAATTTTATATGCGTTAGTTCGATATGAGAATCGTCCTATATATTGGAGAGCATCAAAATCAGAGCATTTTAAAAGTTTTTATTTTCAACGGAAAACTCTTGCCACTTGTGTCCTCTCAAGATATTTTTTTACAGTCACTATTATGATCCATTGTTCCCACTCCAACATTGTGTTATTATTTTATTATTATATCCTCTTTTGAGAACGCCGTGCGGACGATGCCTTCAGAAAACTGCAGACATAGTAGCATCTTTCATCAATTCAACACGGTACTGGTCTCGACTGGAGTCTTACCATGACAAGTCGAGTATGTATGCGCACAATTATGGCTTTAATAGTGTAAGAAGTTCATTCTTAACTATGTTCCATGGTGTATTCATGAGCCGCACACTTCCAGCGCTCCGCAAATTCGTTATTTAGAGACTGTTATATACTTTATACCAACGCTGCTCAAGTTGAACAGAAATAATCTGGCTATTGTCTTGTAAAAGATCAACTCATCGCTCATCTTCGTGCAGAAAATAGATGTATTTCGGTGTTATCCGTAAATCAGTGCTGTGAAAAATGTTTTTTTTCGCTCGATTGGTTAAACCGTCTAGAGAGGAATTTTTAAACAGATGTGGAAATTCTGTGCACTCGTATCGGACCTCCTGAAGTGCTTATGACGGCTATGAGGAGAAACTGAGCCCTTTAACTCCGTAGGAAGGATTTGCCATGGAAAAAAACGTTTAAATCGAAATACATCATCTTGCAAACCAGTCGAAGTAGTTGATTCTTTCACAGTACTTGTGAGAAAAGCTGGATCATTCAAACCGAATGGGGCATTGCGGCACAATTGAGATCGGGAGATGCGTCCCGAGATCACGCATCTGGCGGAAGCGCCCCTTGCGTTTTTCTGAAAACAAACTTCTGTTGACTGCTCATTTGTTGCGTCTCATGAGTAATATTTTTCAGTGGCAGATTTATTTGATCAACTCAAACAATTTCTGCCAAATGCGATGTCTTTGATGAGTTCTTGCTGGTCTCACGATAATATAGGTTGAGAAATGTGAGCTTCATTTCTTTTATCTGCCAAAATATGGGCCAAAACGTGCCCTCCAAAGGAATAGATTGGTTGACCAAGAATTCAAGCAATGGAAACAACTTTACTTGGTCTTTCTGCTCGGCTTCGATTGCAAAGATGTTACAGCTGCTCGATGCCTGGGGATATTTTCTCTATTTTCTGTTCGGTTTGTTCAGCTGATGTTTTTCTGCTTATTCGTTCACGGCAGAAACGGCAGCCTGAGACAACGGCAGCGCACTTGTCAAGAGGGCACATATTGCCATTCCTTCGCTCATGACGAAAATAACGAGACGAAGCGGCGATTACAGTGTCACAAACATTCCATAAAAAGTTTCAGGAAAATTTAATGTCGGCTGAAGTCTCACCTCCTCTGTGCTGTCATCATTTCGCAGTCTGTGTTGTTTTGAAATTTCTGTGACGTCAGCTTCCAAAAATACCCAAAAAGTCATGCACCGTTGTTGAGCGTGAGAGAGGCATATTTTGAGTCAAGGAAACCAGATTCAGGACCGCCCACCGTCACGCTTAATAACCTATGCATTTGTCAGTGCTCTTCTCCAGTCTCTGCTCAGTTTAGCAGAATCGATGCGAATGTCGTTGATCGCTTTTCCATTTATGCTTTTTGAGTAGGCATTCTAACGACAGGTGATGTGGTGCAGTTTTGATGCCCATCGCTTTATTGCCATTATGTTGTTTTCAAAAGGTGTTCAACACAGTTTGAGGCTCCCTTAGCGCGTGTTTTCACAGAAATATTTTTGTAGAATCACAAAGGTGTGGAAAAGATAACATGGCAAATACTGATCGTGAAGTGCCTTGCAAAGAGGCATCAGAATCTCTGCTATCCGGAGAAGGAAAAAACCTCATTGTTTTGAGCTGTTCGGGATAGAGCTTTGGAGGAAATGAAATCAAAGAGTGGTAAGAAAACGGATGTTTACGGACCTGCACCGCTGAAAAACATGAGCTGGCACTTTTGCAAGTCATCTTCTTGATTGAATCTTCTTCTGACTTTCGTGTGTACTGTTCTATCTGTCGCAGACCCGATCACCCGCGTCAGCAGTAAGCCCAAACATCCATGATGTTTCACGAGGATTTTTCGCAGACGTTCCATGGTCTTTCCACACATCAAATTTAAGTAAATGCCGTCTTTCCCATAACTTTCACGACTGTTGCGCACCAAGGAGACAATAAAAATGTCCCAGGTGTTTTCCAGCACAACAGGGGCACATTGTAGCATAGTGCCTATCTTCGATCGACGCTTTCTAAGGTAATCTGTTTCGTTGCTCTGTTCAAAACGCTCAGCTTGGATGCACATTTCAGCTGGCCTACGCGTATTGCTCAAGACACACCGAACTGAGTTTGAATTCTAGGGAGTGGGTTTGGTTAGAAACATCTCCGAAATATTTCTTCCTGATAGAAATTCTTTTTAAACGTCTTCTCTAAATGGGACAAACTCACCGCGCATATTGCACTTTTCTGAATGACCCTCACACTACACTTACTAATATCAAGTCTATTTTACGTTTAGGCGCGTATTAATTTATCACGCTCCAGTGGCTGTTTCGTTGCAGCAAAATTCATCATTTTGGCAAGCATTTCAGCCAGCCGTAGCAAATGTGTCGTTGCACTTGTCGCTTTTCTTCAATAAAATTGTCTCAGCAAGTCCTCTAAATATGTAAAACCTTTCTTCGATAATGGGGCAAATAATCGGTCATTGTGAAATTCTAGTGGGTTCACGAAATTTGGATCCAGCTCTCTGAATTTTGCAAGGGAAAACCGAACTACTTCAAGTCGTCTGAGTGATAAGTGGTTTCTTCCAAAACTAGTTTCCACTCGATTCGTCGAAGAGTGCGAAACAATCAACGGAATACTGTATGAAATGCTTTCAATGAAGACTTAAGATGGTCGCTGTGAAAACGCGTCGCCAAAAGCTTACAGATGTAGATTCCTCGTTCTCATAAATTCTTAATATTTGTTACTGGTGTCGCTCTGCTATCGCTTTTGGATATCTTTTTGCCAATTTTGAAGTGGATAAGTCATGAAGATTTTTTGTTAGCAGCGCAATGCGTACTGTTTCTGCGTGTCAGGGTTTTAGAGAGCAATTGGAAATTTCATCACGTTGTGCCTTTACGCCACAGGCTCAACTTAATTATAGACAAACTCAGCTTGAATAATCTTCTAACTTCAACTTACATTCATTCCGACTTCAACACACTTCTGATGGACCGAATGAGCCACGACAAGCTAGCGGATTCGGCGAGGCGGCTTCATAACACGTTGCGAGAAAAATTTACGGATGCGGCTCCGTCGTTTTATTGTAGGCGACATGTGCCTCACGTTACGTCTTACTTTACTGCGCATAAAATGTGTTGTTTTTTTCATCTTCACTTGATTCGTACTACTTTTGTTCTCCAGAATAATCTCGATCTGATGCCTTGGGGAATCGTCCGCGCCAACCCTTCACTCTTTCCCACCTTGCAGACCCACGAATAACGGCATCGGCTTTCTTGAATAATCTGTGTACCCTGCAGGAGTCCAAATATAGTGATGGCGCAGTATACTCCGAGCAAAATCTTTCTACATCAAAGTGTTATAAGGCAAGGGACAGAAGAGACATGTCGTGCGGTGAAGTGTATGGTATTTCACCACTAATCTAAAACGGTGAAATGTTGACCCCTCTGCGCAACAACTCTATTTATGAGAGTTCTTCACTGCAAAAAGAAAATATCCATTATCGTCGAATCATGAACCATGAAACTGACATCAAATAAAGGCACAACTTCTGAGAACTGTGCGCACACGACGAAGATGATTATGTATTGACACACAAGACTCAGGAGACCTCGGCTGACTTTTTTGCAGCTAATTTCTTCGATGTTTGGCAAAAGATTTGTGGTTGAAGTGCTTAAAGGGATGTAGGGTGACAATTCCCGAAGGCAGTCATCAACAACGCACTACAACATAGTCTAGTTTTTCACATGGCGTTCGAATTTCCAACTTGTTTGTGTGCGATTGAATTCAATATGTAAGCTTTTCCGTACTATTGATTTTTGCTATCTGTCTCATTATTAGCTGTCTCTTTGTTGTTTTCGATGAACGATCCATATTCAATTATGCCCTCTTGAATTGACCCTCATAGAAACATCATTCTAGTACTTTTAAAAGTCATTCCCCTCCCTCAACCCTTTCTTCCCGCTTCTACTCCGCCTTCTCTCCTCTAGATAGGAAACATCTTTCAAAGTGGAGGTTCCGTAAAAAAAACAACAAAACAGTGCAGCTAGTCGATCTCATATGCGAAAATGCTGTCAGTTAGATGCTTGTTTCCACTTTCTGAAAGAATACTGGGAACTAACTGCTGTGATATGGAACGGTTTTACAGTATAGGAAGGAATCATTTTGCCCTATAATTTCACAGAAAGGTGATTTCATTTTTTTCGTTCTGATGGAGGTCATTTTTATCGAAAAAAGGAACATTTTCATACAGTAGTTTTCTTGTAGTATTGACTGTGTAGGGTTTATTGTTCAGTTTATATTATCACCTTTAAGCATGTCCCACTAAAAACCATTTTGTGCCACTGATTTGTTGAGCAGAGAAACCAAAACATAGCGCACTGCATTTAAAAAGTTGAAGGGGTCAAACAAGATAGGGAAGAAGCATAGGGGATGAAGCTTTATACATGGCTATTCGGACGGGCAATTGTTGTTGAAAAACTTGTTGTTTTTATGTGTGATGATTATAAAAAATTGATCAGTGCAGGAAAAAACGAAAAAAAAGGAAGAGCACCTTTCCGTATTTATCATCGCTGCTGAATGAAATTGTGCTGAAATATCCCTCGTCGATGAAATGTTTGAATTTGTTGACATCTACAGGAGCGCATCTTAACTCCCGATTGCTATTTTCAGTGATAATTCACGTCATTGAAAAATGGAGGAATAATTTCGGCAAATGATGTTCTGAGACGTGGAGAAGAAGAGGCCTTCTAAATTTGAATTGTAGGACAGAAGCGCGCAGGAAAAGTGCGACGCCGTAACGTAGTGTAAACGAAGAATCATTCTAAATTTGCTGTCGTGCTGTCCTCGAAGCTGCAAAATCTACTGCCCGAATTGTTTTCTGAAGCATTTCTCTCTGGCAATGCTTTTCGTATAATCGCACATCTCCGTTATACAATCTCAGAAAAGTACCACGTAGAATTTTGTTCTTTCATTATTGACGATTTGATCGAATGCATGACAAATATCTCTTGTGCTTGCAGCATCTGCTTAGCGTAACCGTAACCGTCTCCTCCATCCTTCACAGGAACATATACTGCTTTCCTACTGTACTGTACTGTATAACAGCTGTCCTAACAATTTGTGTTTCTGCACTTCCATCGTTCAAAACAGAACTAATTTGCAACGACTCCGATGTTGAGCCGTTTCGAAACGATGATTCGTTCGCAGTGCTGCGCGATGTTTGTGCGCATTGCTGCGATGTGTTTGCGCCATTTAGCAATTCGCTATTCTGTCGCTGCAGACGAATTAGCGAGCATTGAGTATGCTCAAACAAAATTCGCAACGACTTAGTCGAGTTCATTCTCAGCGTTCGTCGAAGTATTCTTAAGGGTGTTGAGCAAGCTGTCAACTATATATGACAACGCGCTTCACCTACTCTACAATTCAATTAATTTCCATTCGCCTTCGGCTTAGAGCGACTCTCAGCAACTGAAACGGCGAAAGGGATTCTCTCTATGCCAAAGAACTCATCGTGCCAAAGAACAGACAAGTACGTTTCACCAAAAGCTTTATTTCAAAACAAAACAGGCCAACACATGAGCAATTTCGATGCTTTACGGCCCTCACTCGTTGTAGTGTCATGTGCCTAATTGAAAATTATTCACATATCAGCAGTGGTTCGTTCAAGGCCAAGATCGCAACAAGATTCTTCTTAGAATGGCGCTCTTCCATAAGCAGACCTTGGACTATAGGTGGCAACGCGTGCGGAATTCTCTCGATTTCATTGTTATTAATATAATGATTGTTACTGTAAAAAATGCAGTAGGGCATTACAGAGCGTTGTCCAAAATCGAAGCATTCTAATTATTCCTTTACGCGCCTAGCGCAGTTACATCAAAATGCGTTACCGGTTGAGACACTCAGTGAGCTCTCTAACTGTGCTCATCCTTAGTTAAAGTGGAAGTTGCCTAGCGAAACACTGAACACTACCGAATTTCCCTGTTATAAAAATCAACGTCCCATCACTTCGACCAACGTCGTAATCTTTTTCCGCGGTTTCCTCCGAAGATTTGTTGATAGAGAGTGAAAAGGATCATAGGAATTCTATCGCCAGCTACCAGATCATCTCTATAAGATCACTCGCAGCCAGCGGATTCCTTAGTTGGCTCAATTATTCATCTGCCTAACATTTAATTGTTTCTCATATCGGGCAAGCTATCGTGGCATCTTTACATCAACGAGTCTGAAAATAAAGCTTGATCCTCCAGCTGCTTCTTTGCATCAATGTATAAATCGGCTTTTGCAATCTTTAATTCATTGGCGCACTCATCCTCATTGAAATCATTCACACCGTTGTGCATTCCAACCTATTCTTGCTCACACGGAAATGGTGAATCATCTCGCATAACGCGAGAGCACTTTTGACTAAGATGGTTTACCTTATATAATCAGGTTTTCACCACAAGGGGTGTGGAATAAGGTTGGCACCAAGCAATGTTACCGCCATTGCGCTAGAGCCTCCATAACCCAAAAACATCGCGAGTCTGGCGAAACTGGAGGAGTGAGGTCGCTTCTGTCCTTGAGGGACTTACCAGTCACCAGACATTGCGGGCTGCCTCCGTACCCTACATCGCAAAATATAGATATACTCAATGCTTGAAACAACCTGGTTTTCATTTTGTCATACTTTCTTTTACGAATCTACAAACTTATGCTAAACTGATGGTACATATGGCATCCGGACTGCGCATGATCTCGGGAAAGCTTCAACGTGCTTTAACATGCTGATAAAGGACGTTTTTACAATTCAAACACATAGTTTCAACGCTGCAGTTCACTTGAACAGCTATCGTGCGCATCCTCAATACCTCTTGAAAGACAATTTTGAGACATATTTGAAGGATGTACGGGAGTACTTGTAGCCTTGCCCCCGCCTTTCTTATCTAATGTATTGGAAGAAAGTTTATGTCTTCCAGAAATGAAGCTTGCCTCTTTCNCCCAGATATATATATATATATATATATATATATATATATATATATATATATATATTCCAGGTGTTGCATTCCATGTGATATAATATTGCTATGCAATTCATGGTACCTAGTGTTAAACATCCAAATCACTCAAGTTTGTCAAAATGCTCTATTTTCATGTTTTGATGTGCCATAGCTGGAGAACAAGCTACTCTAATTTGCTCTGGCTGCTCCAACTTTTTTCCATCCAGTTTTTATTCCATTCATGTTGCGCTCTAGAGGCACGTCATAGATTTTCACTCCTCTTCCCCCTCTAATGAAAATGCACCGAAGCTAACGGCTTTTCCTATTGAGAAAAGTAGTGCGAAAGTGGCAATTTTTGGGGTGACCCGTACAGTTCGAGACCTGACAACTATATTTTTAACAGAACCGGCGATGAAAACCGATGAAGCCACTATGTTCTTGAACTGCGTTCTTGCAGATGATTTCAACGCTTGGTGGCCAATTCGTTTTTTGTTTTGCTTTTGTTTTTAACCAGCACACCACTTCGTTTACAAGAATATGAAATCATATACGTTTTCTTAACGGTGACAGACACTACTGGCAATTTCAAAATGCGTCCAGCTAATTATACTGATTTGCTTCCGCTGGTAGCCGTTTTCATGCGTCCTAAAAACGAATAGAATGCATAGAGGTGCTCCACGATCGATATTCTGGCTTGAGCGAAACTGAATTAGGATCACAGCAGAATAACTAAAGAGTAATTCAACTACTCACGCATTCGCAGAGGACAGAAAATCAGACTCAACCACAGTATACGAGGGAGCGGGAACCTAAATGCAATTCGATGAATAAAAAGAGCAAGGAAGCAGAAGCGAAATAACTCAGACAATGACAAACAATATGTATCTGAAAGTTTGCTGTCTCACTCTAGTTCGAAGACAGCATGAAGTGATGTAATCAAAAATGGCAATACAACATTTAGAGAAAGGACGATTCGGATTGATAGCTTTTGATATGGAACATAGCTGATTCTGGTTGTCCATACTTTGTGAATGCGTGAATGGTTGAATTACTCTTTAGCTAACCTGTGATCCTAATTCCGTTTGTCTCAAGCCATAGCATCGTCCACGGAGCGCCTCTATCCGCTCTTCAGTAACCACAAAGTGCTGTTTTCAGCACTTGAATTTCACATAGAGTAATTTATGCCGCACTCTCAAACGTCACTTTTCAACAAACTTCCAACTCTATATGTGATCTCGGTCCACAGCTGGCAATCATTGTTTTGCACATCTGTGTTCTATGAACAGAAGACTAATTTGCGACAAGTCATTTTGGAAGACCACTTTGAGTTTGAAATGCTCTTCGATCCTGAAAATTGCCCCTATTGTTGGCTTCTTCCATGCGGCTTCTTCACACATATCGTGACCTATATCAAGTTACTGACTCAAGCAAGAAAGTGCAGTTGCGGAAGGAGTGGTTGTATCCGAAGGCGAGAACCTTCGCGGGTATTAGGGCAAGTAAAGTAATGTGACGCTGCATTGGACACCTTTTCTTTCTTCTGTACAACACCGGTTGTCAAACAGTATGTCGCGATATTGCGTATCGGTAGATCCTGTTTTTCAAGCTCCATGTCGCAGGTGTTCGTGCTGCAGAAAACAACTCCATTTTTTTCAAATTCTTGTCTTCGATCTGAGGTTGAGATACAGTCGTAGCTTTATAAACTTATGAATTTACAAAAAAAGGCAAATCTAGATGGTTTTTACAGCACGCGAATTTCGAACACAGATGTGAAACTCGTTTGAAAAAGTGCTTCTTTCTTAGCTCCGACATTTCCCACGGAATCCATTTGGTGTACTCTTTAATTTCTATCATTGGCAACCAGTGAGCTTGAACGCACTCATTTTCGTTGTGTCAATTGGGTGACGAACAAACTTTGGAGTTGTCGGTTCGAACTTGTCGCTGCAAGCTACACCGCCACATTCCTCGTGAGAAACAAGATCGATTCATGCTCAGGGGCGCAATGCGAGCGAATCGCTTGTTACAGGCGAAACTTCGAAGCCATTTTCAACAGTAAAAAATGTGGGATTCTTTATTTCAGAGCGAGATGTTTCTTTGCGTGAAAATGGTGGCGTTCTCAAAGCGTGTTTGCTGTTTCTAATGCAAGTTGGTGAGAGGAGAGATACTTGATCTCCAACAGCATGGCATTTACTTACTAGCTCTGCACTCATATTCTTTCGATTTCGTCTTGGCGTAGCAGCGGTCACAGTAATGAGCTTTACAGCTGAACGTCTCTTTCCATATTGTTCTAGAGCTGAAGATATGAGTCAACGTTAAGAACTCCCATGTTCTTGCCCAGCTTTTAGCTTCATTTCCAATATTTTTCAAGCAGAATGACAACCTCAGCCACTCGTGTTCTTTTCGAGGGCTTTCAAGCACTCAAAGCACGCTGAAGCGAGGAAGCACGTCAGGAATTATTAGTGAAAGTTGATAAGCATCGAGGTCAAGTGCAGCTATCATGTCAGAATGACGTGAGTTTTGAGTAGGAAAGATCCACAGTTGCATATGACATAGTTCTGCAGTGCTATTATTTCGCCGACCAAGCTTTCCAAATCTTTTCGCAATGAGATGCGATGATGATAAAATTTAGAAAGTCTTCGAGTAATGCCTTCGGAATGTAATGTCTATTCAATATTCCACGTTTAAAGTTACATTCAAACACGTAGGGCTTGACTTGAGTCGAGAACAATTCCACTGGATGTGAGCGGTATAGCTCTAGGGAATATGCCTAAGCAATAAACACAGACAAGCACACCCGCACTGCGTATTCCGTTAATTGCAGTGCAAAGGTGCATTAAAAAAATACAAACTTGGAACTATCTTCCGCTTGACCTTGACTATTATTAACGTCGGTCAACTTTCAGCGAATTCCTTTTTTTGCGACCTCCGAGCAGTTTATCCTCGTCCCCTCCCTCCCTTTCTCTTATCCCACATCGCCATACCTTGTGCAATGTTTTCGAACGCCACTCCAGTCCTTCTAGCTTAACGCTTTTTTTCATACAACTAACAGTCAACGAAAGCTCCACACTTTGACTACAGATCTTAACGATGCAGTTAGCTGTTTTTTTTTAGTTGCATAGGGTGACTGCGGCCGTTATGTCCGATGACATGAATGATAGCCGTTTCTTTTCCATCAAATAAACCGCATCTGTTTTTTTACGGTTTTGAGTTAGAGCGTAGTTCATTATTAAGCAGCTTTCCAGCAACATTTCTGCAATATTTAAAAGAATGCGAACTACTAGAGAAGAAAAAGAGTTTTTTTTGTTTGCGGAGAAATTTTATTCAGAGGAACAGATTGCAGAGTTGCAGTGCTGGTTGGGAAGACGGAAACTGGATTTGAAGTGCAGAGAACGTCAGATCATAGTTGGAGTGAATTGTGCACGTTACAAACACTCTTCCTCACTAATCGGGCACGGTCAAAGAAATACGAGTGCACCAAGCGAAGACTTTTAGATAGTTGATTATTCAGAAGACATATTGCAGAGCACACAATTTTCGAAATGGTATCATCATGGAAAGAAAGGAGAGGAGGAGGGTTCCATCTAAACTCCCTCGGAACTGAGCCGAGCTATGGAATAGCTGTCTCAAGTAGGCCGAAGATGTATTTGTGAGCGTTCTTCCTGCCAAAAGTTTCAAAAATTTCCTGCGAAAACTTCAACCGGCACTCAGAAAAAAAGGCAATCATTTTTTTTCCACAGATTCGCCTCTTTTTCAATTACAGTAATGCAAAACCAAACCTCACTGTTTGGAAGGTTATCTATACTTAACTTTCTATCGTCTTCACGCTGAAATCGAGTCTGCAACAGAATTTTGGGAGCCGAAGACAGGTTCAATACTTCCCCGATTTGAGAATGATGGCCAGTGATCAATTTCTCTTTGATCACTGCGAAGAGAGCGAATTAAAGTGCTGAGATCGAATGGTGGTTTAGACTAATGCTTTTCGCTGAATTGGTTGCAAAAATATGGATTTAAGGTTTTTGGATTTGAAAATGTAAAGCAGAGATAATTCGAAAACTTTATTTATTTTCTCTTTCTGCGATACCTCCAGAGGTGTGCAGCTAGCTGGCAGCGCTCTTTCGCCTCACAATATATCTTGATTGCGCTCAGCTACAACACAGTGCCTCATTGCTCCTCTGCATTATTCCCGCTGATTGTGTAAAGGAGGTGAATTTTTCGCTCATATAAAACGCCTTCCTCGTAGGAAATTATTGTTTTTTCGTTCTCTTCTCGTACGGAATTCTTCTGATGCCCCTCGAACGCACTCTTTGAGCAATAATCTAGAAGCATCATCGTTTCAGCAGTTTTTAAACGGATATAAATCTAGCAGTCCTTTGCTGCTTTGGACTTTCCAGTGCTCTACAAGACCGCTTTGTTAACGAATTCCTTCTGTAACCTTAATAACCTGAAGCAGTTTGCACTGCTTACTCGGCACCTTATTTGGCATAGTGCTTCAAACGGCACGTAGTTGGTTTCTCCGCTCACAATCCTAATCTCGACAACGTGCTGCCTTCTCTGCCAAGAATTTGCCTCCAGCTAATTTTAATAACCTCTTACTTCCACGTTTTGCAGCCCGTTGATTGCTCAGCTGTAAACGGTTACGCTCAACGAAAATAAAATTCAATCTATATTAAAACTGCCACGGCGGTCTCATTTTGAGAACCGCAAATGGCAAGATTTGCCTTCCCTACACCTTCCCTCTGTTCCCCTTCTCCGCTATCTTCCTTCCTCCCCTCACTGCCTTCCTTTCCATTTCGACTAGAGATGGCTTCCGTCACCAAAAATGCTACATTTTTGGATGATTTTTCTTTCGATTCCTTATTTTTAAAACTTTTTTTCCAAAAAATGTTAACAATGTGATTGCGATGCATTCTCTGAAACCCTCTAAATTTACGTCTAGCTTGCGTGATTGGGAAGAGCGGGGAAGCTTGTAAATATGTGACCTGGAGATGCATTATGCTGCACTACGTGAAATGGCATTTTGCAATACAAGTGTTTTGAAATTTGACAGTAGTGGAGGTTTGCTGGAGTGGAATGTAGCAACAAAACTAACTTTCTAGGAGAAAGCATTTCACAACAGATTGTCTCGCGGAAGCTCTAAGAGTTGATGCAGGAACTCGCAAAGGTACTTAGCAATCAAGGACGGCTCACATCACGTATGTGAGAAATTCAAACGAGGAGTGCACACTACTAAAATTCCATCACGAATGCGTGAACAAAGTCAAAAAAGGGCGCTGAACAAAATGAGGCAGTGATGAGTGAATAATTGGGCGCGATATATGCGAGCATTTATTATTTGTGTTTTCTCTCTATGTAGATATTATTGGCACGATTATTTCAAGCGTCAACAGACTTCCATAAAATCGTGTGACTTTGACGAGTTGTTTGAAGGACTGAATCAAGCGCTCCCTTCAAGTTTTACTTGCCTATGTTCAGCCTTTCTTGAAACTTTGTTTAAAAAATGACATTGATTCAAAGGTGACACGACGTCACAACAAGATCGGCAGCACTTCTCTTTCTTTCCATTCAAAAATGAGCGATATCAGTTCATTTAGGCCTGTGCTGTTACGCGTATTGAGTGGTGGCTCTTATTTCCTGTGATTGGCTTCGCCATACTTTGTCGTTATAATATCTACATAGTTCAGAAAACACATGAGATCAGCTTCATCTTAGATCGATGAAGTCAACGGCGAAAAATAATGCTTTGCGGTACTATTTGCTCAGTGTCCAAAAGCCAACCGTTGCAAATAGCAGGATGCACTCCTCCACGTTGTTAGGTCAGTTTAACGTTGCGGCGGTATGCACATATTTCAGCCATTACAGTGCCTTTGTGGTAAAGTGATTTGATCTATTCCGGTTAGAGTCTTCTGCATTCGGTTACTCGGAAGAAAGCATCTGATATCGTGTTTTTGCAGCAGTATTCTGAACTAACTTAGAGTGGATTTTTGAAACGTGTATGAAAATTACTCGGCCCATGAATCGNNNTCTTCTGCATTCGGTTACTCGGAAGAAAGCATCTGATATCGTGTTTTTGCAGCAGTATTCTGAACTAACTTAGAGTGGATTTTTGAAACGTGTATGAAAATTACTCGGCCCATGAATCGCACTGGCATTTCGATGAAGGAAGGGCTTGAGGCTCTTCAGCATGACAGGAGGTCACAGCACGCGCAACTACGGATGCCGCTGTATTTGCAGCTGCATCATTCCATTTAGACGCACTGTTGCTTCGGCGTCTGTGCTTCTGATGAAATCCGTATCGCTGCCGTGACGAGTGAAAGTTATCTTCTATCTTTAAACTGAGCAACATAGAGCATTTTTTTGGCAAAAGTAGTCTGACCTAGTTGCTGTTGATAGGTGATACTATAGAATGAATGATGAGGCGCTTCCATAAGACGACGCGAAGAAGACTCCACTATGACGTGTGATAAGTCGAAGCTATGAAGCATCACCGTTTTTCAGGTTATCTGCTCGAAAACAGATTACGCATTCATCATGTTAAACGTGGTTTCTGAACGTCGAAAACAGTCGTATTTATCATGCTTATGTGTTCTTAAGGATTGGACGGCGCCGGCAGATTACTCATTCGGTGCCTGAACCGCAATTGTCGAAGACACAAATCCATCGATTCGCAAATCAAAATGCTGAATCACGATGAGAGCAACTATCAGGTAAAAATCTATTCGATTACTCGGTATATATTTGGGACAGCGGCTATTTTGCAAAATTTTTCTAGACGAATTTTAATTACCAACTTTCGACAAGTGACTGTTGTTGATGAAATTTTTAACTTTACATTTGAGGATCATAAAATTGTGGACAGGTGAGCCGCCGGTAGGTGGATGCATTTCATCACAATGATCAACTGTACTTTTGTACTTTTGCATTACTGCACTTTTGCATTAGCTTCTGCTCACTTAGTGGCTCCTACGCTACTATTTGACTGCATCATAAATCTGCCATATTTGCTCAAATACTGTTTTTCCCACTTGATATGCCTCTTGAGCTACTGTTTTTCGTGACCGTCAATGGGCTTATATGTGGAAGAAATATGTATTCAAGGAAGAGGCTCGTGTTTTCTTTTTTCTTTGTATGAGTATTTGAACAGTGCTTGTTTGCATTCCAGAACATTATGCTACGTGAGGGTTCATGCTGCATGTTTACTGTGCGAGATTTCGGCGTTTTTTAAGCGCGCATTTTGAAAGGCTGTTGATTATGGGCCCCTTTAAGAAGAGCCTGCTATCAAGGTTCAGCGGCTGTGTGAACATGTTTTTGCGTTTCACGGCGAAATTGATTGAAGTTGCGATAGAGCTAAACAGAAATTCGGAAATCTGCTTTTAAACTTTGTCTTCCGGCACTTCCTTGAATCCCTGCTTCGCTTCTTCAGAAAAGTGCAGGAGCTTTTATGCATAGCAAAGTAGTTGAGCGAACATTTATGGATTTAGTGTGTTTGCAATTAAACCAGAAAGGGCGGAAAGGAAACTGCTGCACATGAAGGTTAGCTCTAGCCGATGAGATAAAGTGAAGCTTTAAGAAACTTTGTTTATGTTGCAAATAAACGTCGAGGGACGAAAATGCGATTAGGAAATTAACTGAGAAGTGACTTTTTGTAATGACAACGTAATAATGCGACAAAAAGTTCGATCCATCCTCAAGTCACTTTTCCTACGGCGCAAATAAAATTGACGCGCTTTGAGAATTTAAGTCGCACCCGTGAATGCCTGTACAGTACTGTTTGCTCTCAACTTTGCTCTTGAGTAGAAATTCAATGAACTTCCGATTCCGTTTCTGGGAACCACCAAATTTTGATATTCTAGTAATGCATGTTCAGATCCTGAGAGTAGTGAAATTCGCTCATTTATTTGAATCTTTTTTTCGTGCCTCCAGAAATTCTTCAGCAACAGGTTTGTGCAACAAGCAACTTTGTGGATGAAATTTAGGTGAAGCTTTAATACCTAGATGAATTTTACTATTAATCCCATCCATAAATCTGCGGTCAGTAAATTTCATTGGTCAGGCCGTGATCAGTGATGGTGGAAATGGAGGGGTGGACCGATTCAACGGTCTGAAACTGAGTCATTATCTGGTGGCGTTCGAAAGGACTTTTCTGTCAACGTCGAACGAACCATTGTACTCCAGAAGCCAGTTTTTTGTTCAGGTCTTCCTCCGCGTTAGGCGAAGAGGCAAACATCCAGAAATGCGTGAACAGCCTTGTTTCGGACAACTCTCGAGCTTTCCAAAAAGACGGACATGCAGACATGACCGTTGCCACTGCTAAGTCATGCAGACAATGGCAGCAAATAAGTTGCATTGCGTTCGCAATAAGACGATAAGGAAAATAACAACAGCACGAACTCAATACACGTGTCAGATATTTCGTCGATTTCTTCGCTGTATGCTGTAAAACGTTTCACCAAATGAGTGGAGAAATGCGCTTTTCGTGAATCTGCCATTAACGATAAATCGATCAAATTCTCTAATGACTTTGGTGGTCGAAACCGAACTGTGGAAAGTTTGGCACTATTCATGCCGATCTCATGCGTTTTGGCATATTCACTAAAACTGTTATGTATGGTGCTTTTTAAACAATCGAACACTCTGTGTTTTTATGGCCCATTCCCTTCTGTTTCGCTCTTTGTATGTTATAACGCGACATCACAGATCTCTTATTTTCTTTCGCTGATCATTTCTGGAAACACTTCGGTGACATCGTTCGCTTTGCTGAGGTGAATCACACAATAACCTCAGAACGAACAAGTGCGGAAGCTTTACCACCATGTATTTGTCAAAGCATTCGGAGAATGCCAGGTTTAAGAATATCCCCTTGTTATTTGGTTGACGCAGAGTGATTAGGAGCGAGGAACTGTTGCGCAATAATGAGTATCTTTATTATGCACGACGCCTGCTATACACGTTGACCCACTCTTCGTTCCCAAATATTCTTTAACAATGATGGAGTGGGCTTATTGACGTATTGTTCGTGGAATAGTTCATAGTTGTGCTGGATAGAATGATGGCAGTTAATTAATTCATTGAGCAGCTCGCTCAGTGTTCTGGTGAGTTAATTGTTGAACATATCGGCATTCTATAATATCAGTGTGAAATAAACTTCACTCAACTTTAAACTTCTCGATTTTTAACCTATGTAAGAATGCTGAGATGAAATTTCACCGATCCCAGTGTGACGTATCACCTCACTTTAGTGCAGCTTTCTACCTTTCAAATACATAGGTCATTATGGTTTTGAGAGCTACGGTGGGAGCAGTCGAAAAAAAAAATCCCCAACCACTTAACGATTTAACAACGTCCACTACTCGAAACCATGAAAACACTTGCTGCATGACCTGTTCATTCTTCCGGTATTTTGCTTGAGAATAGTGAAAAATGGAATTGGGCAAGGCCCCGAGATTTCGCGCTGGATCGCCCTCAGCCGTGGGACGTTCCGAAAATTTCAGTATTGCTCCACTTATCATTGCTTGCCAAATACCTGCACAAAAGATTCCCTCATTCTGTACTTGTTCAGTATGTGTTGTATCTAATTTTTGCATGTTTCCCATCTCCTGCGTCCGCTGCATCTCGCAACGAATGAGCAGGAAGCTGTCGGATCGTCGTTGAGGAACCAAATAACAGTTTGGGACATGGCAGCATGCGATTACAGTAAAAGAAATAGGGGTGGGAGCGATGAGAGCACTACGCTGGAAGTGCGGTAGATATTAAACTCTTAAGATTCAGCATTTTCAAGCACTTCATACGCAAAACATCGCAAAGCTTAGGACTTTGGTGCGCAAGCTTTCAGAACATTTCGTCTGCAGCCGACATAATCGATCACATCCACACAGCAAGGACCAATTGTGACCCTAAGAACGCCAAGGTTGGAATCTATCAACCGGGAGACTCTCCTAACACGCATTTTGAATAACGTATTACATTCGAGATCTAAAACAACCGGTTATGACTGCGACTGAAAGAAAGTATTAGCTTAGTCTTCTTTTTAGTTCAAAGACTCAGGATAGTGAGGCTGCTAACTTACCAGCTTCAACTCCAAGACTTCAGGGCACTACGTTGTTTGTTGAGGAATGTCGAGGTGCGATAAGTCTCGTGTCTAGGAGCTTGCCAATGAGGTTGCAAGAAAGACCGCGTCGAATTGTAATTTGGTCACTTTACGCAGTTTGGCAAACTATAGCAGTGACAACTTGCGATTAAGCAATGTTGGCCGGCCGCTACGCATATAGTAACCTCATCTTTTGCATGAGATATCATTAGCTCGACTTCGGGCAGAAAATCTGGATCCACGAGTAAAGAGTTGCAAAGTGGAATATTCGCTAAGAGTGCGTAATGAAATCTGGAACGCTGCTCGCAAAAGGATTCACTTTCTCAAAATTTTTCTACCATGAAATTTGATCAACAAACGCTTCAGCTCTCGTTGAAGAGATGTAATGGAAAATTGATGCGATTTTGCCTCTTCAGCTGTAATCGAAGAGAGGACATGCTTATGTGGCTATAGCATCGATGAGATGCTTCTTCAACAAAGCCGTCGCCGCTTCTCAACGAGTGGGTATCATTCCTCTCGGGCGATAATAATGCTCGACCAATCGTAAGAAAGATGGCCTCTCGCTCCATAATCATAATTTTATTGACCCATCCATTCGGGTGTTCAATATTCCTTTGGCTGATGTGAAGATAAACTATTTTTGTTAATTGCTTGAATGGAACTAGTTTTTAGTAGCTTAATATATTTGTAACTTGGTGCAACTCATTTGGTGGCCCACTTCAATTGCTTTAATTGAAGAGCTAATGAAGAAAGCATGAAGGCAAAAAGGTTGCCGTTGACTTTTGCCAAATAATTGCGAGTACTATTAGGTCCAAGTGCATTTTATCCAGGAAAAGGAATACGAAACATAAGTAATGTCCGTTTCTCAGGGGAACGTCTGTGTGTGCCACAATAAGGAGGAAATGGCATCCAGCCGGTGATTGTGGTCTTAGAAAATGTGGCTCCCTATATGGATAATGTGTAAAATTTTGGCATATTCCTTTCCTTACACCTCAAAATGTTTCCTACTTTGAAAATCCTTGCTTCATATAGGATTGTATGCAGTATTCTGTCGAATGGCGCTTCTGTTTTTTTCAGACTTTATCATCTGAAAGTACCAGCCGTTGTACAAGTTTTCCACAATACTACCTTGATTCCTCTTTTATGAATCTTTGATACTTCGATGTCTGCTTCGTTGTCTTCTGACTGCTGTCACTTTTATACTCTGTGGTTCTCCTTCAATTTCTCTACCCTAATGGCGTTAATTGTTTGGTTTCTTTTTGCTAGCTGTGCGCTCATTGCTCGTCGTTGCTCATTTTGCTCACACACTGAAAACGACGTGCTACAAAAACTGTACAACTAAAGAACAGAGATTAGCCACAGGAAGTGGTTTTATCTAACTGAGTAATTTCAATGGGATACACTGATCGTTATTCAGACATTTTTAATGCACTTATCCTTCAGTGCTTTCATCTTGTCTGCCGTCCACTCTGAAGGAATGCTTCTGAGCGCTTCAAGATGTTGACGATCGAGAGTCTCTCTTTTAAATCCATTTCGAGCTGAAATGCTTTCTGATTGTTTCAGTCGTTGTGGTCGTTGTGTTTTTGCACTAATTATATGAACCTTAGCAAGTTGAACAGCAACCATGCTTGATCAAATGGTGAGCAGCAAAGAGTTTGCTGAATACGTGAACGCAAGAAATGTTTACTCTGCTAAGGCAGAAAATACAAGCTCATTACCTTTCCATCGCTTAAATCTCCTCGCTGTTCCTACACGAAATAGCTGCCACTCTCATGGGTAACTTTCTCAGCGAAAATGAACTTGTGTAGGTGCATGACATGCGACATTGCATTTCTGCTGCCGCACTGCTTCATTACCGGCGTTTAGCACTATGTAACGCCTTTACTTGGAAGCGTCTCGTATCTCACCCACCACCGAACAACTTTAGTTCTCACAAAACACTAACAGTTCTTTTCTTGTTCTGCATTATTGTTCGTCATAAACTTCGGCATATATATATATATATATATATATATAT
>JAARMF010001034.1:0-16904 GCA_022844705.1 Toxascaris leonina | reverse complement strand
TATATATATATATGCCATGCTACTGAGCTGCTGTGGGTGCTCCGTTTTTGTTTCGTTTCTGGCTAGGGCTTTACCTCCTAAATTTTTCATATTTCTATGCGTTGCAGACAAAAATCAACTGAAATCCAATGAAGCGATTTTTTCACTTCCACGCTTTGATTGTTGTCTGCCTTGTTTCAGGTAATGTTCATGAGCATTGACGACATCGATGCTCAGTGCCCCCGAGGCATCGACAAAAGTGTCGTGTCGGCAAGCGAATGGAGGGAAGCACCATTCAATGATCTGTGCTTGCAGGTCACCTTCTCCGCCTCCTTTCACTCATTTTCTTGAACTCATTTCTTTCCCATTCTCCAGTTAAACTTTCTTCCGTTGCATCTGGTGGGGGGAAGGAGAGAGCATATTAATAAATCACAAACCGTACGGCAAATATGAAAAAAGAGATGCGACTCAAATAACTTTCGTACAAAATTTTGCCAGACATCGTTTTTGCTGGGCATATTCATTTGTAAGAGGAGGATTATATATTGCTGTCGTCTTAACCTTGGCGTTGTCAATCTCCGCTGTCAATCTATCACGTAATTAATAACAGCTCGGCTTCACAGAAGAATCATTTAGTTGTTGGTGATTGTTGATTGATAAACATCCGAGTATTGTGACAAATGCGTTGCTTTTCGTCATTATGACAGCATCACAACGATGCCATTTTTAGCAAATAGATAGCGCAGGAACACAGGTAGATCGTTCAAATCGCTGCTACGAATTTTGCACAGCTTATGAAGGTGCGCTCCTTGCGATGAAAGAAAAATATTTACGATGTTTGAATTAAGTGCGACTGCAGACATATCTGAACATTTTGGAGCGCACATGCGATGACCAAACGCTCGCTTACTGAAGAGGTAGCGCTAAGCGAATCAACAGATGTTAACAAGGGACGACAGTGAAAATGCCCTAAGGAGGGTGCGCTTCGAAAACACGGTGATGTTATTATCAGCGAGTGCTGTGTTATTGCCATCCCAACAATTTTTGTTCTATAGCACTGCGTTATGCGAAAAAAAAATTATGTGAAGTTTACTCGAACTTTCTATTTCGATGCAATAAATTAGCCCAAGTAAAACTTTACTTTTTACAGCAGTTTTTCCGATCGATGGATTTATTTTTGAGGAGATACAGCGAATGGGAGGAAGTTGCTTACACGGCAATTTACATGGTCATATCGGTGCTCGCCGTCATTGGAAATGGCGTAGTAAGTAACTATTTTGAATTGTCGAAAGTTGATGTTTAAGGAGCCGCAAACGCACTTGAAAAGGAAGAAAGTTGGGCTTTCTTGAATAGAATTCACCAAAATAGTCAACTGTCTGACTAAACTGTGATGAATGTTAACACAACATTTTTCGGCTCATAATTTTCTTTGTCCATAAGCGTCGCTGCCGAATATGTGCTCTTCACTTCGAATATATGTCTCAGCTCAAATTGATGCACACTGCATCTCCTCGACCCACTGGTGTACCGAGTTTCGGATGCTGCCTCCAAATTTGGAAAGCTGGAACGCGTTAACCGCGAAGAGACGAATGCCTCACCAGATATATGCTACACTTGTGCCCCACTAATTTCACTCAAGGTCTTCGCTGGGATATGCGCCAACTCTGAAATAGACTGAGCTCTCTCCTCTCTTCGGACTCCTCAGTCGTACATCAGTCCTGGAGAGAGGTAGATGTCATATGTCTTGTGGCTTTAAATGAGGACTGCAGCATACCCGTTGATCCCTGGAATGGTTTTTTTTCTTTTGAAAAGCTGTAGAGAGCTATGCACCAAAAAGTCCTATTACGATCCTTTTTGCGAATGTAATTTTTTCAACCGGCTCATTAATTCCCAAATAGCGGAAGTTCTCACCGCAAGAATTCTCATGAAACTGGCACGTCATTCTTTGTAACAAAAATATTTTTTGCCTACGCCGAATGTTATCATTCACTCCCATGTTTTGTGGAAGTGCTTTTTTCCAGTTGAGCAGCAAGTATCGTGCACATGCATTTCCTCTCTGTCTCGAATAAACTGGCTTCACGTAAATCGGAAAGTGAACGAGAACCTTACAATGCCCCTTCGAAAATCCACTTTCATGGCGCCTTCAAGATTTGCTATCATTTAGACCGCTTCAGCAACAGTCGGATGCATAATGCTTGTCTAAAAATCCTGTACTTTATCAGCATTTTTTATAGCCTCTCCTGTTTCTGCATCTTAAAATTTCTTTCAAAGTATGAAGCTTGGCGTGATGAAGGGACTTGTTCCAATTATTCAGGTGATATTAGCAGTCATTCGGAAAAGGGAAATGAGGACAAATCGAAATGTCCTCATCGTCAATCTGGCGCTGTCGAATTTGATGCTTGCTCTCACTAATATACCTTTTCTATGGCTTCCGTCTATCGATTTCGAATTTCTGTATTCGCGCTTTTTCTGCAAATTCGCTAACGCGCTACCGGGAAGCAACATCTATTGCTCAACGCTCACTATTTCTGTGATGGCGATTGATCGGTTAAAATTTTGTTTATGTTCATTGAGCAAATCTCGTTTTCAATTTATTTTACTCCTTCAATGTAGGACATCGTTTTCTAACATCAGATTCAGCACATTGGAAGAACAGAATTTTTTCTCCAGTGCTTTTGTTGAAGCCAATGTTGAATATCTTAATGGGCTCTTGAATTTTTTTCGCGTGACCAAAAGAAGCGGCGCAACAATTGAAGGGCAAAAACAGCCGTGTGATAAATCTTCTCATAGATGTCCTGACGGCTGATAGCTGGCGGCAGTTTGTCGAGATTCTATTTTTGCATTTTTTGCGTTCAGACCAGTGTTCAGGGTTCAGTAATTAGGACAATTTTCTAAAGCAGCTTATCAGAACAGACGATTGTTAATAAATTCTTGCTTTCAGAAATTTTCAGAAGTGTTGCTGCGGTAATGCGGCAGCTGAAATAGCTTGCATGAAATCAGTTTTTTGTGTACACTCCATTCATCTTTTTTTCTCCAGTGCTTTTGTTGAAGCCAATGTTGAATATCTTAATGGGCTCTTGAAATCTCGCAATGTCACACGCACGATAATTTTTTCCGTTCGCCTCAAATTTTGGAAGGCCAAATGCTCTTTTGCAGTGTTTTCAGTTGAAAAGTGTTTATGCAAAAACATTGTTTGAAGCAGAACCTGCTGAAACTCGTCAAACAGTTGAACAACAATCAGCTGATATCCTATGCTCTATCTCAACTCCAAAAGTACCGTGTTAGATGAAAAAAAGAATATTGACCCTAATGGAGGAGAGGAGATTGGATTGCATTATTGAGAATCAATACCTCGAAGAAATCACATTGATGGATGCATCAAATAAGCATTTCCTCAACTAGCTTTTACGAGATTACCGTCACGCAGGTAAGTTTTCGCCTAGTTCTGCCAGAATTTGCATATTGTCTTGTGATATTTAGCGCCGCTTTAGATGCGAATATTTCAGCTATTATACTGTGAAAAGAATGTATGCAAGCTCTCATCGACGCCAATGCGTACATGCCATATGTATTTCCGTGTCCATTTGGATTATCTCATTCTTGCTCAGCTTTCCTCTTCTCGTTTACTATGACACTACTATGCTTTACGTTTTTAAGGTAATACATTCATCGTTGCAGCTGCTGTTTTGATCTCCACAACCAACTTCAAGGTTGTTTTTGAGGGAACTCTGTATGGACTGAAGAAGAGACGAGAATTCGTCTGAGGTGATTGGCGTACTTCACACAATGACGACTCCACTAAGTTACGAGTCACAGTTCTTACTCATAGATAAGAAATGTTTGTACCGTAGCAAATTTACCTAGTGGCACTCGCGAGATACCATGCAAAGAGATGCGACGCAATAACGCATTTGTTCATAATTTCTGACACTCGTAAAGGTAAGAGTATATCATTATGGTGCTTCCATGTCCTTTCTGCTTGGGAACACGCCTGCAGTTGCAGCACCGTCAGTATGACACACTAGACGCACTGCCTGTGTAGTGTGAACAGGATAGAGGTTTGAAGGAAGAATGCAAAATGTACTCAAGTGTGCATCAGCAATGTTCAGTCCGAGGTAGTGCCCAATAAATTTACCGTTGTGAGCATTTCATTACCATCAATGAAAGCTTTATAAAATTAGCTTGAATCCTATCTTAGAGAAGTTTTGCCTACAAGCAGGTGATAAATACTTTTTGAAACTGCTCTCAGAAACACTGCGACGAGTTTTCAGGATGTGACTGTTTTTTCGCCTGGAAATGCTACAAGGTTGAGCAGTTATGGCTGGCGGCAATGCAGGCTGGCACCAACTCAACGTAAGGGTATGGAGGATCCGAATGAAGCTGCTAAACGTGAAAGCGATGCAGAAAAAGTGCAGGTAAAATGTAACGAGTTCCTAGTGCAGAAGGGAACAGCGCGTTTTCCCACGATGCAGTTCGTGGCTGAAGAAGGGGGCATGGCTCAGCATCAAATAGCCGCTTCGCGGCGTGCAAGGCCTGTATTTATTATCAGTTCCTAGGATCGATTTCTTATTGCGCAATACTTTTTGCGGTTAACTAGGCCTTCTCGTTATCCCGTTGGAGGAACCATGGTTCATCGATTTACAGTTTCTATTTATCGATTCCTATCTGTTGTTGCAAAGGCAAAAACGACATATAAGACTCGTTGAAACGACAACAAATGCAATGCCCGAGGAGATCAAAAACTTCAAAAGGTCGCACAGGTGTGGTATAACTGATGCCAAAATGTCTCGAGTTGCGGCAAAAGGATGCGTGGCTACATGTATTCCTTACAGATGTGTGTTTATTGAAACAACTTAAAATTCTCATAAATGGAGTGAACGACTATCGTAGAAATAATTAAGACACAGAATGCGTAACTGAGATCCAATGCATATATAAATATGAACACTACAGATCGGAGAAGCCGTCGACCATAAGCTAGGATTGGTCAGGACAGGAAATAACAAAATGGAATGCAGTTGAGCATTTCTGAGAACGCCGACATGTGATGCGCTATGGCAACTTTACAAGAAAGAGCATTCCGCCTACTGATGAAACTTTTAGTTACGCTATTCGTAGTAGTGTTTTTTAATAGCGCATTGTGCAATTTTCGAAGGCAGGCATGTGTAGTTTCTGACAAGTGTAGGTAATATCGCGCAGATCATAGAGAATAGTATTTGATCCCGCAGATCAAGGGTATCGCTGTGCATTTCAGAAATTTTTCGGCGTAAACGTTTTTTGGAATTTCAAAAAGTTGGTCTCTTGAAGATTCTCTGCATCGTTACTACCTTAAATTGGTAGCATCTGCGACACTGCAGTTGCGCTTTAGGGTGAGCGTCTAGAAGAAATTGCCTTTATAAGTAGGCAAGTCTTGGACTCTAGTATATGCAACAGCAGCCGTCATTTATAAATCACATTTCAAATCGAGTTATCTTGGCTGTATATCTGTCGAGTTTCAGTCCGTAGTCAGTAGGGATATCTGCATGTTCAACTGAATCAAAGAGTGGTGTGGGTGTGTTGTGTTATTAATATAGTCTTTCTAAGAAGGTATTGGAGGTGTAAAAATAAAATAACGGAGCATCTCGGAGCAGACGTGGAAAGGCATTTTTGCCAAAATCAAGCGAAGCCTGTATCATGCTGAAATGTAACACACTGCATGCTTGAGTGATAGGTGATTTGACCTGATCGACATTCAGTCGCGCAGCGAATCATTTATGCATACCCAAGACAGAAGCGCTTCAGGAACGTTTCTCTTGGCGAACACTGTTGCGATTTTGTTGTTCATTCGAGAACTACAAAATCGATTTACCTAGCAAAAAGGCTTCATTCAACCTTAGAAAATTTCCACAAGGACTGCAAGACCGAATTTTTGCAATCAGAAGCGGAATGGAAACTAAGTTGAAAGCTTTTACGACATCAGTATAGATACAATCAGTAACGTTGCCCTTGTAGAGATTCCGAATCCAATCCATCACCAAACAAGTAAAAGGGGATAGCTCCCAAGGGATAGGCAGTTCATTGTTCGTCTTGTGGTGACACAGTTTTTTTTTTGTATCGGTTTGCAGTTATGCTGCAGTGCATTTACTTATACCCACTGTGAGAGCGCTTGCTATAACGTACGATTAAATCCATTTGTAGTCAAGTTTCGGCAGTTTATGAAATTGAAAGCATCCAATGCCTCGAGGATCGGTATGCTCTTTCCCATTTATTGCCTCCATCTGCAGTTTTAATGTAGAAACTATAGTGATTACGGCAAAAAGCAAATTCCAGTGAAATATATAAATGTTTTTTGCAGCTTTTTATGTCGGTGATGCAAGCATTATTTCTTTACGTAGTGCCGCTTATCGTGCTTTTGATTTTCAACGCGAAGTTGACACGCTTTTTGCAAGAAAATTCGCGACAGATGCATCGATCGCTCAGCGACCATGGTCGAGACAATGCTGGTACACTGTGCATCGTGAAGTCATCCGATCTTGGGCAGGTAGGTCCACTTTTTCATTAGTTTGCAATCCAGCTATGAACGATAATGAAACCCCTCCATGTCGTTGCTGTTCAGTTGCAGCCACCTTCGTATACTGATATGCAAACGTTCTTTTTTCTTAAATATTTCAATAATGATGAGACGCATGACATATTGTTTGAAAAGTTTGGCGATTTTTTTTTCGCCCCTCGATTCAAAAGTGGCAGCTTATTTCCTGTAGGATGAGAAGTCATCGTTTGATCTTCAATTAGGACTAGTTTTGTAATCAACACTTTTGGAAATAGCACTACCTAATATTTTAACCACACCTTTCATGCGTCCAACAAACCACAACTCTTAGCGCGTAATTATAAGCCAAAATTTTCCCAACATATTTCTCGAAGCAACAACTGGTTATACTGTTCCAATTGTTCTTGCAGATAGACTTGAAACTACGAGAAGTGGTCTTATAAACGCCCTCAGGTGAACAATTCAAGACCGTAGCAAACATGTGATGTTCCTGACCATCACTAAACATTCCCATTTCACGCTTCAAAAGTAGCCTGCGACTAAAAGTTCTTCCGACGGGTATTAAACGCGTTTTGATTTCGAATTACGTGATCCGGGTGACGATAATGAGGTTACCATAGCAGTGCCTTTCATCACGCACAAATTTTCATCTCTCAACCGATTTCAATGCCTGAATTTGTTTGTCAGATGAAGAAGAGTCGTAAGTTGACAAAAAACAATTTCGTCACGGCGCGCATTCAATAACTCATTCGCAATAACTGCTTATTATTTAAATGCGGCGAGTTTCAAGCGAATTAATGTGTTCGCAAAAAAAAAAGAATATATGCTCACTTCTCACTAGAGGAATAAGAATTTCGCGCTGTTGGTGCATTTTAAATGGAAACTTCAGAACGATTTTTTTTTTCGAATCAAGTTAGACGACACTCATTGCTTTTGATGACCAGTGGAAACTTTGCCCACAAACGGACTACGACGCCGCGAGTTGCTCGCCCAGCAGTTGCTCAACTCTGCGATTATCAAACGGCAGCAGTATCAGCAGTAGTTCGATCGTAGATTACTTTCGTGGCCTTCATGACGCGTTCTTCTGTGTAGCCCTTCTGTGTGGCCTTTCGTGGCCTTTCAAGTAAATCCTCTTGTGGTGTTTGCTCGAATTCTGGAGTAGGTAGAGGGAGGGAAGAGAGGCAGTATATAGGCACAAAAATTTATTCTATGGTTCTTGGTTGAGATTGATTCGAGAACGCAGTTTTACCAATATTAAATGGGATATATTCAGGAGGAGACGGCGAACTGGGATATCCCTGCGACAGAATAAGTTAAAATGTACTTCCTAGCTCACTGGGATTTACTTTTTAGACTGCCGCTGTTCGAAACCTACCGACGAGGAGGATGAATGTGCGTAAAAGAAACAGAACAACTGCCTTGCTAATTGCGATGGCAGCTTCATATGCTGTCCTATGGCTGCCGTTTACCGTTGTTTCAGTGCTGCTCGATTTGCGTATTCTCTACACGGTAAGCTGCGCTTTTATGAATACAATTCCACTGGACTTTGCTTTTTCGCAAAGAAAACAATTCTGAGCTCATGACTGCATGCTATTTTTGCATTTATTTCAAATGAAATATGCAACATTGCAGTTATGACTTCGTTGGAACAGCTACACAGTGCAATTTTGCAACAACTCTGCTACAATTCCATGCGATCTTCAATTCTCACTTATTTACGGCGAGCTCATTTGCCGGTTGCAGTATGCCAATGTGAAGTTTTATAGAGAATGTGAGAGCGTTCATTTGAAGGAAGGTAATGGAGCAGCAGTAGTCGAGCGTATCGACCAATCCTGCAAAATGATATCGATCATGTCAATTTGTGTAAATCCATTTCTGTATGGTTTCCTCAACACAAACTTCCGACACGAATTCACGGACATTTTCAATCAGTGGATATGCTACAAATTGCGCAACACGACAAACGTCCAACAAGAGTATTCAACAGTCGCTTCTCCGCGAAGGTGCACCGTTTTTTTTATATTTTCAAATCCGGTCGTTGTTTTGCATGCATTTAGCAGTTTGGAAACTTTTGCTGCGTCAGATTTGTGTTCCTGATGAGATTGGCCGCCTAAGTAGTTNTGTTCCTGATGAGACTGGCCGCCTAAGTAGTTAGCTAGTTGATCATTAAGCAGCAGAGTTAATTTTGTAATTGTGCATAATAGTGCAATATGAAGCATCTAATTAACTGTGCTATTAGTGCTGCCTTATTTTAACACAAGCTGCTGCAATCGCAGTTTGAAATATTTATTAGCCTGCAAGCCTTAATGCGTCGTATGGAAAACGCGTTTCAGAAACACCTCTGAGCGCTCACATATGATCGACGACTACTAGCTTTCAAGCGATTTCGATTTAGAATGATTCGGATAGTGCATGAAAGTTTCGATGCGAAGTTGAAATCTTATCGGATGCATGACGGTTCTGCAACGAATTTATGTTGTGAGAACGACGATGAATGCGATTCGCAATGAGTGCAAATTATGCATCCACTTGTAGCTCTCGGTAAAATAAGGTAATAGTGCGTCATGAGGGTGATGCATAGAATGTTTCTTACAAATTACTCAATGCTCACCGTCCGTACTATAAACTTATAGTCGAGGCAGAGGCACCCTTACTTACTTTCGGATGCTTTTAGCTGCTGTATTTTCATCGAATCGTTTCTAACCGTTTATATAGTTGGCATGCATCTCGGTCCTGCGCTTTCCACATTCACGTGATTTCACGTAGGCATACAATCGGGTACCTCGATCTCATTGGTGGACGTCCCAGTTCTTTCTCATATTTCGTTGGTACCATTCACCAATCTGTTTTGTCAATCGATTTCCATTCATCTTTGCCACTTTGCCAGCCCAGTTAAACGTTTTCGCGTACATCGTTTCAACGATCCCTTCAACGCCAGAAGGAGATCGCAAATCTTCTTCATTTGAGACGTGCTGTAGCTCACTGATCCATACCATGTGCCCTTCCATGGCACATTGAGGCACCACTAGATTCCGCTCATTCGCGAGTGTTATATACCACGTTTCACCTCCATATAGCAATACGGTATGGACATTGCTGTTGAACAGGCAGTGGAATCTGGCTTCTCAGGCAGTGGAATTTTTCTATCTGTGGATATATCGCGAAGCTTCATAAAGGCTGTCCATCTCGCTTTTTTCATCAACTCAGTTCTAAGTACTGCTTTCCCCAGACAGAAATGGCTGTGTACACGCTCGACGTTTTGGTTTTCGAGGTTTATGTCAGACTCTGGGCAACATTAATTCCTCATCCGCTGCCCCTTTTGCCGCCGTGGATTTGGAGCTCGACTTCTTCCGCATTGCTGTTGAAGTTATTTAACAAATTCTGCAAGGTTTGTGGATTTTGTACAGTGAGGGCCATATCGTCTGCAAGTAAGCGCAAATGAAGTGTTTCGCCATCTGTGCAACACCCCTTTGTAATCTTTATGCCCCACAAGACGCCCTCCAGTGGGTATGTGAAGAACTTTGGAGAACCAGCGTCTCGTCCTTTCACTCCTTTGTCGACCGTCAATTTTATTTTTAATCAAATAGGCTGATTTTCATATTTGGCTTGGCCAGTGAATCGTTAATGATTTTGATGTACATCGCATCAATTCCCTGATTATGGTACAGCGCTGTGCTCAATGGGATCAAAGGCGTCCTTGAAATCAACGAATAATAGTCGTAGAGGAATTTTATATGCTGTGCATCACTCATTCAACTATATTACTGCAAAAATGCGCTCAGTACTGAAAAATCGCTTTCTGAAATCTGCTTGCTCTCTTCTTGAATTTTGGTCTAGTGTAAGTCCAATGAGCTTAATTTACTCGCACGAAAATCATGTTCATAAGTGGCAGCGAGCTTATTGCACGGTAGTTGCAAATGTTTTCACGGCCTCACTTCTTGAGAATCAGCACTGTTCGGGATCCCTTCATTTCTGTCGGTATCTTTTGTGACTGCAGATACTCAGATGAACCGGGCATCCCGTGCCTTTCTAGGCTGTTCCCTTCCAGCTCCGTTCTCCACCGCATATGTTTGATAAAGTCTTGCAGCTTTCCTCGGCTTCATTTTGCAAATCTTTCATTTCTCAGCTTCATTTATCATATTCCGACTACTGTAGATGCCAAATCTAGAGCAGAAGATGTGGTGTTTAAGTCGAGTTTTTTGACCGTAGCAGTGGATGAAAGAAGTTGTTCATAACAGATTTTTGCAAATTACTTCCACATACTCCCGATTGAGCGTTCTATGGCCCACATTTTCTACAAAATTTTAAATCATTCTTTGTTCAAAGTGTTTTCCTCTCAAGTTTTCCTCAGACTGATTTTCCGTTTTGCTGCTTCCTTCAGCTTTTCCTTTTTGAAGTTGCTCTAATCTAATCCTGTGTCACTGCCGTCTTTATTATTTGCAGAGCAGCTCCTACTCCAAACCTATGTTGTCTGACACAGTCTTCTTTGATAAGCACAAGCGTTTCTCGGATAAGGTGGCATTTGGGTTTCCAAAATGAAATCACAGAAGGCAGTCGTATATGTCGACTTTTGCCGCATTGCCTCATCGAGCCTCTTAGAAGCTGAACCTCTTCGCTTTTTGCTGCTGAAGTGGGTGCATAAACTGCAATGGTTTTCACTGTGGATTTCCTGTCAGTCCGGACAACGAGAAGCCCAACTCGCAAAGACATGCTTGAGATGACTGTACTCGGAGTTTGCGGCGAACGGGAAATCCGACGTCTCCAACATCTTTATCGGCCGCGCCAAACAGAATCCAAGTGCCATCTCTCCATTCCGCGGTCAATCCCTTTGTGTGCCTGGTTTCATTCATTGTGTAAGAATGTAGCTTCGAGCGTTACGGGCTTCGTGTAGCGAAATATCTACTGTTTGATCACTGCTAAGCGTTCGAATGTTGAACGTGCCTACGCTTAGATAAAGTTAAGATGACGATCTCAGCACTGTAAGGTTCTTAGCACCCTCCACTTTGCCGTAAATTCACTCACTACTGTCACTATGAATGCGACAGGAGGTTGCACAGGACTGAAGGGCTTTACCCTTCCTTCTGATGATTGCTGTGACCAGTGTTGCACCACCTGGTGGTCAGCCTGCTGGTGATCCTGATTTTCGTCCCCTTGTTTTCTTTTTCGTTCTCCTGGAGGAAGGTGCTAGATGGACCACACTTTCTCCTCAACTCATGTGGTCCTTCGGCTTACGAGTTCATAATTCTCCGCACACTCCTCCATTACGAACATCACCCACAGGAGGATGTGTACTACAAGTTCGTCGTGCATGAGTAGCCAAGTGCACCGGAGTCGGAGCGCAGAGGTGACCGATGCTACTCTAGGAGGCGACCACATGACCGTTATGCGCACCTCACTGTTGTACAGAAAAAGTTTTCAACGTGCTGTAAAGATTGTCTCATGTTCTCTTCAATGGAACCCCAAGCTTGAAGACTTGTCGAGATACTATGTATGTGATTTAGCAGAGGTGAGAGATAGTGATAAATGATAGGGGCGTATTTTAACTCAAAAATATCGTTTCCAGAGTGAAACATATAGTGTTCTAAGCGTATGAAAATATGCCGTTTTCGGGAGTTTCAGGGTGGAAAAAGGCAGGAACGTGATCTTTAGCTTTTGAAACCGAGGAGAGGTGTTTAAAGAAAGGAAGATCGAAGGGACGCGACACATTATTTACTGCAAAACTTGAAGACGTTGAATAGCATGAAAAAACCTCATCGGATGAGTCCCTACCCCTTTCTCCGCAGCATCGAGTTTTTGAGAGGAATAACGAATAAATCTTGCCTCCATAAGTTCGTCCTGAATGATCTTTTTCGCTTCAAGTATTTGTAAATTAACCGCGCTCAGAGATTCTATATGATGTCCCATGGTATCGACATTCACTTCTTCCGTCGCTTCCTATTTATGACGGATGTCATGCAAAATGACGGCAATACTGACCCGCTGAGCAAGAAGCGACAGCCGGACGATTGATGATAGGAGTGGTGTCTGTGATCGCTTGTTTAAAGGTAATAACGGAATTGTGATAATAATACCAATAACGGAATAGTGATACCACTGAATGCAAATGGCGTGATCATCACATCATTCTTACTGCCACCGCGTTGATGCGTATTGTAAAACCATCAACAAAAATCTATCCCTGCTGCTTTGCACTTGCAAAGGAAAAAGTACTTTCTTAACGTGTGACAGTAAATCGTTGTTTTTTGCAGGCCCAGCTGCAGTCGTCTGCCACAAGTTTCAACCGCAAACCGACTTCTGCACTTGTTGCATAATCCATATGTGAGGAGAAGTTCAGCTCCTTGTAATTCATTCATCAAGACCTCGATAGCACGGTTCGCAATAATCGCATTACGTGTAAACTAGCGTAAATGACCTTTAATTAAGCTACAACAGCGGAAGCGTGGATCGCGTTTTTCCCGATCAAGACCAGTTAGGGTGCGAAAAATATCGCTGTTGCTTTTTCAACGAGAAGGGCGGAAAAAGCGCTCTGTGAAAAATGATGAAAGTGCTTTTTAGCATTCGTCAGTAGAAGTAGGAGAGCGTGATAGCATTTCCGCTAAAATGCCAGCACAGTTTCTTTAATAGTTTTGAGAGCCACCAACCTAGCGCAAACGCTGAATGGTGAGAATGTCCAGTGGCAACCATCTGTCGGCATTCTCATCTATTTCACTGCAGGAATCGACAAGGAATCTTACCGCTTCTGCGAAGCAGTTTTCCCTTTTTCTGCACTTAGTGAAGAAAATGTACGAGAAATTTTGTGCACGTTGATTGCTTACAATCGCCAAAAATGAACCTGTCAATTTCAGTTTGATGGTTTTTGCAGATAGTTTTCCAGAGATTTTAGAATACAGCAGACTTTAGAAAGAAAATACATGTTACGTGCATAGCGAACGATGCCGCACACCAAGATATATAACGAAGACCGCATTTCGCAAATCAGTCGTTTCGTTTCTTTCGCATTTTTAATATATTCTAGGGCACTCAACAATGCATCGTTACACTCGCTATCTTTCGAAATGAGGTTTAAAATAACGTGACGGCAAAGAACGATGATGTTTTGGGAATGGAAAAGACAACGCTGCAGCAGTCCTTTAATTTGCATATGCAACCTTTCCCTCCTCCTTGTATTACCTCGTTGATTTTGCATAAGACATAATTCTTTGATGCGTATCCATTTACTACAGCCTCGAAGCCTCGAAACACACTCTCCCGTGCATCATTTTATATTCGTTAGGTTGGAAACTGTATTGAGCTCTCAACACGACTAAGGTGCTTCACTTTTTGAAAATTCTGCGACATATTCACATACGTCCAATCGACGGAAGACGTTCTCAAATTAGGATGTTGCTTATGATGTCGATTCAGTCATATCCAAAGCCGGAAATCTGCAGCAAAGGTAACGTGGAGACGACTGTGATGAGGGCATGGCCAGTACGAAAACACAGTACGAATTACTGCTGCAATGATTTCTCGAACGACCCGTTTTTGGAATTCAAGGGATCCGCCGAGAGGTCGACTGAACGAGCCGGATCTCCACGACGTATGTATTCCCTTACTGACGATGTGAGCCCGCTGTAAAATCACCTCACGCAGCACCTACTTCCAACATCGTAAAAGCAGTGCATAGCATGGAAATTGTATCAGTGCTCAAACTCACTCAGCGAATGTCCTACTCCCTTTTTGCCTATCCCATTGAAACATTCCGTACATAGTGGAGGATGGAACTACCAATATACGCTTTCCTGGCGTCAACGCAAAAGCTTCTGAACAAAAACATCGAAGAACGTGATCACGGTTGAAGAGAATGACTACTGTTTTGCATAACAGTATTGTTTATTCCCCGTACACACACTGAATAAATTTTGAGTACACAATATTCTGAATGAGAATCTCACATGCACCTTAACTGATAAGAAGTCTCAGAATAAAGCCAGGGGCGGCAATGTACGGTGAACAAATGAGCTTCTATTCGAGAACGAATGTGGCTACAGGTTGGAAGGAAATGCAAAAAAAGCATGCCGTTATTACATGAAAACGTATTGATGCAAATGGAATATGCGAAAACTTCCAAATTCGTTCAGAAATCGGTTTTTGGCCGTTTTTCGATCCACTCCTTGATGTTTGGTAATTCACCGATTTCGTGCACAAATCGATTCAAATGCGGATACTGTTTAAGACGACCAGGCATCAATTTCGAATCGAAGAACGACAACATGTTGAAGACAGCAAGATCGGCCAGACTCAGCTGAAAACATTTTTGCAGTTACTTTTGTGTTGAAATGTCGAAGCGCACTTATGATCATGTATTCATTGATTAGTCACGTGATCTATTGATGACACTGATTAAATTTGGTACACGAGCGTCCTCAGAACAATGCCGAAAGAAATGAGTTGCGCACAACAGATGGTAAAACTTGGAAAACTTGCAAGACACTGTGAATATTTGTGAGGATCATTTCATGGGTAGCGAGGCCCCAGTTTCAAGAATTTCTACGAGGTGGGAGGGGGGGGGGAGGGAGAGGGGACAAGAGGAGACGAGGAGGGTTTGACAATGTGCAAAAAATGGTCACTGTTTAACTGGAAATTTGTAGGAGGTAACTTTGATCCATTCGAGGAGACTTTCACAATTCCATGAGAATATAAATGGCATTCTAATGTGGGTAAAGATGAATCACAACACCAAAAGATGTGGGACCCTTGAAAACTGCAATACTAAAGGAAGAGATCGAAAATTGAAACAAAGGCTTGCTTGTTTCAGTTGCCATTTGAAAAGACGGTAAAAATAGACTTCAATGAAGACTGACATCATGCCCCACAAAGAAGCCTGTTCCGTTTGCTTCGAGGAACCGTTCATAACGACGAAAAAAAGGTGTGACTTCATCGTCGAATAACTTCTTGAAAACCTCGATCTGTAATAAAATGAATGTTCGTTAAGCACGATTTTGAACAATCGATAAAATATGCGAAGAAGCGCGTCACTTGCTTGGCAACGAAAATTTTACATTGTTATTACAAGACAGCTTTTTCATTATGGAGCGGATCACTAATAGCTGCCTTCTGTTAGAAATTTTCGCATGCCTTGGCATTACAACTCGAAACGCTAACTGTAATGTGAGCTGACTTCCAAGTGTCTATAATCAGCAGAAACGTTCGATTTACATGAAGAATTTATGAAAGGCACTCCCGAAGTTCAATAAATATCAGCAATTATGTTGGCATACTGATCAACAAGCTATCCGACGGCCTTCGTTTACACTGAATCGCACTATTATTTAAAATAAACATTGTGACACGTGCTCAACTAAAACGCCCTCGCAACAGCATTTTTTTCGTTTTGAGTACTTCATTGTAGCAGTCATATCTTATAAAAATGCCGAAATATGGTGAATAATAGGACCACAATCTTTTCTGCACTCAGTTAGCCTAATGTCATAAGATGACTTGGAAGGCTACTCATGAAACGCATATGTAATGACCAACCTTCTTAGCTTCATCTTGTTCCTTAAACCATGGCACAAGTTTCTGGAAGAGATCCTCAAGACCAAGAATGAGTTCGTCTATCTTTGCAGCTTCCCAGTCATCGCGACCATTGAGTCCTTCAAGAAACAGCGTACTCGCTCGAAAACTACCCGAACAACATTTACCACCCTTCTACAATATAGACTTCGAAACAGCATTTGAAGTGCACAAGAAATTCTTTTGGAGGTTCTCACAGCCAACCCAAACAAAATTATAATGAAAGATTTTTTTGAAGAGTGAGGTTTTTCTAAACTGACTGACAACTGAGTACTATCGATCGGCATGGTCTACCGCCAGACCATAGACATCGCCAACAGCTTATCGCCGATTCTTACGTTCAATGGGAAACAAAGAGGTCAGCGCGAAATGAGGCTGAACGACGAAAATGACAGCACTTAGAATGTAGGAATTAATTTTTAGAGCACAATTTTAGTTTCATTGGGGTTTACAGGACTGCGACGCGAAAAGTGCGAAAACCACTGCAATGAGACGTTAAATTTATTGCATGACTTGCTCGCGATACACTGTTTTTAAGTACTAAAATCGGTGGAAGATTACACAGTACTGAGAGACGAAAGTTATGGAAATAGTTGAAAAATTCAGGGAAAAGAAACAAACAAAACAGGAAGAAGAAGAAAGAAAGAAAGGATAAAACCTAAGACAAAAAGGGGTGATAAAGATGTGGTGGCGTGGAAAAGATTATTTATTGAGGACATTTCCACACATCCGTTTATGGAGGGGTTCAAAAGATTAACAAGACGCACCTCCCCAATTTTGCGAAGAAGCGTGCCATTCCCTCGAGCAAGAACTTTGATGATTATGTTCACGCCGTGAGCGT
>JAARMF010001033.1:29821-48707 GCA_022844705.1 Toxascaris leonina | reverse complement strand
GGGGGGGGGTAGGAATTAGATTCACCCTGAGTAAAATTGGCGAAATTTTAGAAATCGAAAGAGATTATAAAGATTTACCCCAATTTGCAGTTGGTGAATGGAATGGCCGGCGTTAAGCTGTGAAGTTAAGCTTAAGATCATGAAAAAAACTTGGGATGGCATTTGAATGACCACACATCCAGTAATGACCAATTTCACTCAAGCATATCCAGTAATAGTGGACGCAATGATATTCAGCGGTCAGTTACATGTTAGATTTCGCACTTATTAAGGATAACTGAGTTAAAATGATATTGGATTTTAGTAGGCCCCTCAGCGTTGATGAATTTGTCCTCACGACTCACCATTCATATTGAACGGAGTTGGTTAGTTGCTCTCAACATTCTGGCGTTTGTTGAGTATAGCTTATGGTCAAGGAAAATTTAACTCTTCAGCTATTGCTTGGCTTAATATTGATGATACTTGGCCATAGTAATTGTCATGTTCGAACGAAATAAAACAGGTTGGCATTACGGAACAATCATGATGTACTAGAATGCAAAAAATCGCTCACTTAATATTTCGCTCAGCAAATGCTAGAGGATCTCCAAGGTGAGAGAGAGGATGAATAAAGAGGGTTTACAAAGTGGGAGAGAGAATGAATAAAGAGGATTTACAAGGTGAGAGAGGACGATATTGAAAATAGCCGCATGGATTGATAAAGACTAACACAAAAAAAAAACTCAAACGGTGCGGCAAATGGCAAAACGATCAAACTCACACATATAATCATTAAACGAATTATATGCCAAAAAATCATGCCAACTATACCTCAGGCATTGCGGTTGATGCATCCCTTGGTAGAGCGCCATTACATTCATTTATGATTGTTGGTTGCAACCATTTATAGTTATTCCTTGTAATGCATGGACATAATAATGTGACACACATTCGGCGAAAATTTCTTCCAAATAATGAGTAAATAATTATATTTGAGGCGCTAAAATAAAAAGCTCATTTGTGAAACTGTTGAGTAGCGCATAACGGTGAATTTGCCAACTTCCGGTCGCTGCTTCAAAATTATTCACTCTTCTTCGGCATATTGCATTTTTTTTTCGCGGATCCTTTCCCAAAGGATCCGCGAAAAAAATGCAATTCGTTTTGCCCCTTCAATTCGCCTTGAGAGGATTGAAGATGCTAGACAAGACTTGATACTATGAATTGTTTTAATTGCTTTATTTTATGCTTGACTGAATAATTGAAAATTCGAAAGTTTGATAGTGAACGTCTCTAATATTTCACTCGACGAATTCATTCAATCATTTCCAAGTATATTTGGTTCAATTTGAAAAGCTTTTAATCTCTCCGGGAGGTTTCATGATGGCCTCTAATCTCTCCCGCTGGTTTTATGATACCCATTCGGCTATAATCGGCATTCTAATAAAAACGTTTACTGAAATTAATATTGGAATTAATATTCGAAAAAATATGAGACGAAATAGATTAAGAGAAAACGGTTGAAATTAGGTGTGAATTATGCAATTGTTTTCTCATTCACACATATGACATACCTGTTAACACAAACAAGTAAATTGCCGATAGGTAGACGAAGACGAAAATAGCCGACATAATCCTCGAAGAATGCTTCGATAATTTGATTAATACCGGCCATAAGATTGCACAATATAAATGTCAATATCATTGCAATTGCCATCAACGTACATCGTCGTTCTTTGTCGTCCACTTTTTCGACGCTTGCCTAAGAAATACTTTTTTGGTATGCGAGATTATGGAAATTACTAGAACATTCAACGGTTGAGCCTTACAAGGATTGCCTCTTAATTCGTTCTCTACATGAGGATATCGTTCGTTTTGAAGTACTACCGATTATGGATACTTCAATATGAGAAGCAATAATTCACTAGCTTTATTTATCGTCGATTAATTGGCTATATGAAATGTGGGACTCATTCTGGCATGCTCGAATAGAGATCATTGAGAAGTGATCAGCGATAAAATTTGCAAGACTTTTGCATTGCAATTTACTCAAATTTACTCAAACTTTTGCATTGCAATTTACTCAAAACAAGAACGAATTATTTCAACTCAAAAATAGATGTGACCTGTTGGTGCCGAACGAAAATCATTCCCCAAAAACTTGTTGACGTTTTCAAAATTTTGAACAAGCAACTGACATGATAGTTTGCATTGTAGAAGTGATTGCATTAAATCTCCACGGCATTCGTTTTCCTTTGGGAGTGAACCCTAACAAATGAATCAAACGTCGATGTGATTTTCGCATATCTTTCTTGACTCCATGCGGTTCAACGATGACAAAAAACGACAAAACAATTCGAAACGAATGTAAACAAAAGTGTTGTTCCGAACGAAGATCGATAGGTCGCAAAGCGTTGAAGAAATATGCCAAAGAAGTGAACAATCTTTGCCCCCTTCTTTTTGCAATCTCTCCCGAGTATACAACCAACTTCACAACTTTTATATACGAATGAGAAATTTGCACAGCAATACTTCAATGCACTTTTTGTTTTAATTATCTCGAGTGCTCAAGCAAATCTAACTTAATAAAGTCGATTTTTTTTCTAGTCGTATCGAGGGGAACTGGAGGAGAGATTGACGTCAAATTCAGATACAGATATTTTCCCATTTTTAAGAGTGCATAAACTCTCACAAATATCATAGATGTGTTAAGTGGGCTAAGGCATAGAAGGTTGTCATATTGTCTAGATTATAGCTAACAAATTTCATGACTCTACTAGTTCTAATGTTGTTTGAGATGAAAATATCTGGATAACAGACTAATAATTCAAAATGCCAACAAGCAAATCTCCAGGACTGTCACATCTTCAAGATTAACGATGCTAACATTCGACGATTCATCGAAAGATTTTCTCGAAAAGGAGGCGATTCTCCGATCAAACGCAATCAAATACTCGCACTAAACTAACATCCTAACTATAAATATTTTCGAGCTTGATATATATATTTGAATATCGAGCATGAAAAAGGAAAGGAAATAAAATAAAATCACCCAGTTGTTAATGAACATACATTCCTGAGATTAAATCAGCGTCTCAAGTTAAGTCTCATCCCAAGTTTTATGCAAGTTGCCATTGTGCCATTTTAATTTATGATTGAACAGTGTTTGTTCAAAAATAGGATGCTTTTTAGTGTTTTCTGCTTTGTGTAAGCCGATTAGAGAGTAGGCGAATAAATTTTCTCCCAATGAGGCATTCAACTAAAAGGAAACCTTTACACTAAGAATTTCCCAATTTAAACGCATTGGATAAATATAGATGTGGATGAACTCTTGAATAATTGAACGAAATAATTTATGAATATTAATATGCGAATGCAAAAAATAAATAAATAACCTGCATTAGTGAACGACGTATATGATAGGCGCTATGTACCGCACGTATAACAATTACATTAAGAACGATCATCACCGTCCATGGAATAATAATAAGTAGCAATAAATAACCGTATGTATTATAGAGAACAATATAGAGTGGATTTGTTCGTAATTCTGTTGGAGTAAGACGACCACATTCATCGAGTGTCAACTCAAAGAGTGAAGGCAATTTATAGAGAAATGAAACGGTTGCAATCACCGATAAAACAAGTTTCGCTCGTGCTGGAGAACACCATATGCGCATATGTAAAGGATATTTCACGGCAAGAAACCTGCAAATAGGAAAATACTCTAATAATTCGATCAGAAAAATTCGAAATTATTCTTAAGAAACAAATTGTCGATAGACGGGAATAGTTGGCACGCTGCGAGTGGTAGGAATTTTCAGTGTGATGGTACAACCGGTGAGGCAAAGCCTATACCACTTAACAAATGAATTTTGCCGCATACTTGAAGGATTTCATGAGCGGATTCCTTACTTGTCCCTGTCCTTTTTTCAGTATTTTCTACGAACCCCGGTACAAAACGATCCACTGAATTAGCTCTCAAGGAAGTTTATGCATGATATAACAACTCAGGTAGCTAACACATTTTAGCAAAACGGCTGCAACTTCAACGAAAAGCTGCTGATGCTAACTCGCTATCACGGTTATCTTCACAACTGTCGAAAATTGTCCACCTCCCTAAAATTAATTTCTGAAATCTCGACTTGCGCCGACTAATTCTCGCTTCACAATATCCATATCGTCTTTCGTTTCTTTTTTTTTCCAAGAAATATTAGCATCTTGCTCGTTGTTGTTACAGATTTTTTTGCCATGTTATTTGTTATTGTCAACAAGTTAAATGTTAACTAATGTTAACCCTAACTATTGTCAACTTATGTTAACTGATACCCTAACTATTCAAAATTTCCGATCAATCGATTATCAATATGGGTGCCAACCGTTAGTGAGAGATGAAAACCCGAATATGTTCTCAATTCATGCAAAAGTTTCGCATTATTTCTATGCTAGTCTATATTTTGCACATTATGCGTTTGCAACTTTTGCAGCAATATTTGCACTAAAGCTTTTATATTGCAAGAAGAGTACACATAGCAAAGAGATCATTTCGAATGCAAGTCGTGAATAGGCCATAACAATGAGCATTGAATATGTTGGTGCCGGAAATTGACCGAAAAACAAACGGGTGACGCTTGAAGCGATTATATGTATTTGTGCAAAAATAATATGGTGAGTAGCAAATTTTATTAGAAGCAACAAGAGATCAGGTCAGGTTGTTTTATTGCCAAAATGCCGAAACAAGTTTGTTTTTTCTTGCCGAAATGCGGGAAGCAGGTTGTTTTTTTTTTTTGCGGAAATGTCCAAACCAGGTCGTTTTTTTCCCGCAAAATGTTGCAATGATTTTATAGAAAAGGTTCGGCGAATTTTCGACAAAGGCGAATGTGAAATTTTTTCCAAAGGCAAGATGGAAAAGAACAAGCCATTGCTGCCATATGGGATATGCAATTGCAAAATGGAACCTACTATACGATTGAAATCGCCGAGTGCTATCGAACTAACGAATGAGGCAACTGATAATCAGATTTTTCAAGATTCACGATAGGTAAGAAACGACATGCTGACAGAATCTTTGAATTTGCAACAATAGAATTTACATATTGATGGTTTATTGCATATTGCTTTTGTGTTCTATTCTAAGCTCATCATTGTTGAGATTGTAGCTTAATTTCATCAATGCTCTCTTGCCATTCATTGCATCGGTCCAAGAAAAAAACGTGTTGCATAGTAAGATATGATAGAAATCAAGAGACAATTTTTGACTATTCTTGATGTAGAAAATTTGACTACCCTCAGCTCTTCAATAAGAAAGCGCTTGTGCTTTTTGTGCACTTCATGAACTTCTATAAATCGGGGCAGTTCTTATTTATAGCCCCTTGATTGCTTACAAGTTCTCGCTTAGTATTTGACGAGCCCTCGTATCGCAATAGCAACTCCGCATAAGTAAGCGTCCGTTATTGCTTATTTGGTTAGCTCAAAAAGTATGCGTGAATATCTTCTGATATGCCACCGATAAGAAGGGTGTGCTTCCTAATATCGCTATGCTCTCCTAATCAACTGCTCTTAATTGTGCTAGTTTTACGAGAGTCGTTCATACTCATGGGCACTAGCGACGAATAGCTCCCCTTTCGTTTGGAAATTTCGGCAATGAAAAGCCTCGACAACACCGATTTTGCCCAATCTTTGAGGCATTTGTTATGTTGCTTTTCACCAATTCGGCACAGCAGTACTCTCGCATAAGTAAAGCCTTCACAGTGGATTGCAATAAAGCAGCAGCCGAGCTCATTGTAATAGCGTCATGCCCTAGGCTAGCGTTTAGTTGATTGGTACCTAAGAGTTGCATATGAAGCCAAACGTTGAGTGGAGCCAACGACATGTGCTGCAGCATATGATACAACACAAATATTCGGTGCTTTGCACTCAAAAGTTCGTTTCCATCTGAGGTACTTAATGATGGCTTATCGCAAAACACAATCCAGAAGCTATGGAATGTTATCAGCATCAAGTGCGATGAATGGAACTCAAGATCTAGCGCTACTTCAAAGATGGGGCAAGGTGTTATGAATGGTTTTAAAAAAAGCCATAAATTTGATAACGCATTCCACGCTGTGAGATGCACATACCGGCAGAAGCGAAAAAGACGCACCTATAGCAGCTACCTTAAGCTATAAAGTTAGGACTCTCTCTAGATGATCCACTAAACACACTCGGAATGATAAGTTGATAAGAATTGGAACTACTTTGTTGGCGTTGCCTGACATGCATAAATTAGCAGATGATGATGATGATGCGTTGAATAGAATTTGGAACGACAAAACTTGTGAAATCAACTCTCTGCTTTTGCTAGATGGTTATGTCAGATATCGCAAATAAAAGAGAAAAGCAACCTTGTAGGCTTGTGAAAAAACGAATTAGGCAGAATCGTTGAAGTAATTATAACAAGCTAACAAATAAATGAATCGTATTAGATGATAATAGGAAATATTAACTGCTAGTTGAGGCAATATGGGAACGATGTTGCGATTTTTTCTGCTAAGATTTGCATCTATTCGAAAACATCTATGAAAAGCATCTAGCATATTTATATTCCACTTATGCATTACGAACAATTTCCCCAGATGAGTTGGTGCATCATTGTTAGGTAGAAGAGCGGTTAAACGTTGATAATCAATGAAAGCTGTAAGGATTATTCGGAACGTTGCAATAGTCGAAGAAACAATAATCCTTGTGTTTTTCATAGTTGCTGATGGATAAGCATCGAGCTTAACGAGCATGATCGCTGTTAACGGCTTATTGGGATGTTTATACACGTGCACTTTGCTCTATAAACTTGAGATCGGGAAAATGACGATCATGTGCTATATCACATCATTGGTCGCTCTAAGAGCATTCCTACACTTGAAGCACTAGTGTTGTGACTTGACATAAATCCACTAGACACCTATGGCTATACGAGGGAAAAATTTATGAATAAGAAGAGTTAATATGCTCTAGATACTACTTTGCTCTATATAGTTAACGAGAGGTTACTACAATGACTACAACAATTACAGCACCCCAAATTGGTTGCTTGGCAAACTGAACATAGTCAAAATTACTGAAAGGATTCTGGGATTCGGATGGATATGAAGCGCTTCGATGAAACGATCATAATGCTAAACTACTGCATTCGTTGGATTGTTAGCTGAATCAACAAGTGGAAATATTCCTTTCAAAGAACTGAGAATTTCTTCGATGATGCTTGACACACTATAGAGACTCATGGAGTGTCAATGCAATCAAACGGTTGATGGCAAGCCGACTTTGCAGACCCTGACGGCTATTTCGACAATCTTTGAGTGCCGAACGAATAAGCGTTCGATGTTTCGGTAGATATCACCCGTCTCGAGGACGCGATGAGACCGTTGACTGCCGATTAGTAAGAGCGAAAAAATCATTTATTAATTCGGCACTCAACAACTGTCGAAATAACAACAGTAGTCTATACAGGTGACTTGCCATCCAATATATGATTGTATTAATAAGAAGTGAGAGTGTGCTAATTGGTTCTATCAAATAATAGAGAAATTCTAATACTGGTGATCATCCAAAATTTGGCATATATTTGTAGATGGAAAAAATTATGAGAGGTCAACTTTCCACCTGTGGTAGTTTTCGAGATGACAGCAACTATATCTTAACCTCACGCATTAGCCGAATTTGAAGAACTTTTGATACGAAATTACCTGTATTGTTAACAATTGTTTAGAATGCATTGGAGAAAACTATAGAGCATTGGCCATCTAAGCACAATCAATCCCAAGGAGATATTGTTTCTTATTTTAGGTCATAAATGGCGAGTAATTCGCGTCACAATGATTTTCATCCTTCTAGGCATCAATGTTAGAAGAGATTAGGAATGTAGGCATTGCTTATTTCATATCATAAACTATGAATAGTAAGACTGAGTGGTGATATATTGAAAAGAAGCATAGAAATTATTGCATTATCGGGACTACTCCTATAGATGCAATGAGCTCAAAAATATAGCAAAAAGTTTTGAAGAAGTTTTGTGGCCTATAAAAGAAGAAAGGAGTTTGGAACATGCATCAAAGTAAAATTTCGCTTAATTGTTTGTGCACTGATGAGTTTTGAGTGTGCAAATGCCTTTGACAGTTTTCTCATTTGAGGAGAGGGAGGAGGGGAGGGGGGGGGGGGTTGGGTGGAGGAAACAGAAATAAAATTCTAGGGAGTTTGATTGCGGAGCAAAAGTTGAGCATCACGACCGAAATTGTCGTTGATATTCAATCATTTTCGAATAGTTTGTATTGCATTATATATCGTTTAAAGCATAAAGCTTTTATTGGTGTCCTTTCGATTTACGGAAAAACGCAGCATTATTGCTCAGAAATATCCCAAGTCAACATTAAATTTCTGGTTGGATGACTTCCAATAAAATTCGCTATTTATTCCCGAGTATTGATGGTTTTCATATGTTTATTTTGACGCAATAATGCAATCTTTCTCAGATATTCATCGAGATCACTCCCCAAACGATAATAAGCAATACGGTAAACAAATAGCCTAGATTTGGCAGTAAAAAATAAATCAGTTTATATCGAGTATAGCGCCGTAATCATTCTATAGCGGCGAAATTGCCTCAAGCATTCGAAGAAATTGTGCGCATGATTGGATGTGATAAGTACAAAATGTTGCACATATTGTAGCTTCACTTCCTCTCATTTATATTTCAAACGCTTCGTTGGTGGTCCCTGAAAAATTTCGAGCAAGAAAAATTTACATATGAGTGGGAAAAAATGCGCATTAAAAATTTTACCTATCCACTGTAATAGCGACACATGTCCATACAGAAGAAGTTTGTGCAGCCAACGAAAGCGGATAAGTGACCAATGTTGTTTTCCAGAAGAACTCGCATACGGCACCTCTCTGCTGCAAATAAGAATAATAATAACGAAAATGACAATGATAATAATAACAGTAATAATGATAATAATAATAATAATAATAGTAATAATAATAATAATAATAATAATAATAATAATAATGAAGGTAATAGTAACAATAATAATAACGATGATAATAACAATAATGGTAATAGTAGTAATAATAATAATAATTACTGAAAGTTAGCGGTATGCAAGAATTGTCGCATTATTCGTTTTTATTTGCATTAAAAAATACGATTTAAAACATAAAATTTGCTATATTTATGCACAACTTAAATATTCTCAAAAGTTTTTGCGAGATAGTTTTGTCCTCGATTTCTTATTGAGTGATGATTCCATCAAGTGAAGGTAGAAAAGAAATTTTGTCGCTCGATCGATTGTGTAAGATATTCTTTGTTAAACTTGTCTAATTTATTTATGCGAATGAGTATTGCAAAATCTCATCACATTTGAGCGCTTTTTTTCCTCGAATCGAACAGACGGGTCGAACATTCTTTCAGTAATTGCGCTGTGCTAAAATGTAATTGAGAGAAAAAACAACGTGAAAAAAATAAAAGCACATTTGGATGAAGATTATATAGGCAGAGTTTATTTATTAATGACTATTGCAGAATGGGCCAAATCCCATTTGCAATTAACCGGATATTTCAGAACAGTTCCACTTTTAGTGCCCTCATGTGAGTATTAAAATGGCGATGATTTGTAATCACTGGCCAATTCGTTGAATTCGAACTATTGCAAAAGTTTCACAACGTTTAACAATCTATAGTATGATGCATTATTTGCGTTATTTCAACTATATTATTTTTTCTTCTGTTAGCACTAATTTCATATCGAATCAAACATATTAAGGTGTGATTCGACTAATTCTTATTGAATGGTAATCACTAATAAAGCGCATTCATAAAGATTTATTCGACAGCATATTAGCAATGCTGTGTTCCGTTAATAATAATCAATGAGAACGAAAAATCATATCTATTTCGCCCTCAATATTAGTAGGTCGGAGTGTTTAAACTCTCGCTTAGATAGTCCAAATAGCAAGAAATTTTTGAGAGGAATTTTCGGGAAACTCAATTCTTTCTTCCTACGATGTGGCATTATCCTTGAGTATGGTATCAGAAGAGAGAGAGTGGGGGGAGCTGTGGCACTTTTTGCATACCAAATTATTTTTTGCTGGATTTTGTGCAAACACAAATTTCCTGACTTCTATATTTCTCTGACATTGCCAGTGCATATTTGCTTCATTCTTCCTTGAATATTATTCGTATATCTTGTCATGTAACTTCGTTGCTCGCTATTCTTGACGGCTGTCTATATTCATAGCGAAAAAAATTTGCCCTCAAAAAATGCCTCTTTCGAGTGAACGTTTCAAGCGAATAAACAGAGTTTATGTCCTGAAGGTGGTTGAAATACATGGAATTTTCCGTTCCAACTCTCGCATGTTAAATTAGAGATGAAATAAGATTTGTGCGGCTGCAATTAGTTATATAGTTTCCTGAGTGTGATACGATTGCATCCAGCTCTTTCCAATATCCTTCTAGTAAAACTTCCGGCTCATTCTCGTTGGTTGCGAATGAATAAAGCGATAACGCGTAAACAAGTTTTCCTTCTTCCATCGAATATTGAGTATGTAATTGACATTTGAATGTGAGAGGCACTCAATAATCTAAGAAATCGAATAACACCACCATCTTGAATGAATCTCTGAACAATTATGAGCTATTGCTTTATGAATCAAGTGTAGCTACTTGTTGCGTGTGACCATTTTGCTTCTGAATACGAGAAAGCTTTTAATAGAAAAATGAACTTTTAGCATCTAATGTTCTAAAAGTCATGATACAAAGAAAGAATTCGGCCTATCATATCAATGTAGATGTATTCGCTAGAATTTTTGCCTCAAAATTTCCGCTATGATGAAGTGGAGCGTAGGATCGTTATTTCAAGGGGAACCTATCTAATATCGATTGAAGAAATTGTGCGGAGATAGAGTTCGAGTCCATTCCTTGCAGACTTCTCGATAGTTGCTGAAACTAGGCTAGCAAATACTTTCCTCTAACCAATGCCTCACTAGTTTTTGCTTCAACCTGTCAATAACTCAATAGATCTGATAGACTCGCTGAAAAAAAAAGAGGCAAGTAAAAATGAGGANTGATAGACTCGCTGAAAAAAAAAGAGCTAAATAAAAATGAGGAAAAAAACGGATATTAGTTGATTGGAATTGATGGCATTCGACCGGTTTGTTTCTTCGCCTCAATTTCCGACATTTTCGTTGTGCTTAACTTTGAATCTTGTGATTTAACATATTTGTTCAACTACTACTATTTCGGGTGCAATGATACACTTATAGTCACCAATTATTGGCGAGTATAAATGACTGCAGCAAAGTTGTATCTAAATTAGGACTACTATTCGAAGAAATTTATCTAATACAATGCAATGTTTCTGCACTGATGCAGAGCTAATGCAAGCAACAATTTCAATATTTCTTTTGTTAATTCAACAAGATGACGCTTAGTTTTGCAAAATTTGCAAGGAATATTGCAGTTGAATCAATCTCCAATTGAATCAATTCATAATTTTATTGTCGGCTTTTATTAGTGATGAGATAGCACAAATGCAACATATATATGTGCAAAGAAAAAAATCTTGAATTTATCTTTCGAGTTGACCATTTCAAATTGTCGCCTATTATTGTTCTTTGCTCTTTTCTTCGAGATTACTATGAAGGAAATAGGTGACACTAAAATGATTGACAGCTAACGCTTTCTTGATGGACGAAAATGACAAAATAAATGCGCTTGACCCTTAGAGAAGCTCATAGATCATCGACGTTTATGCGAGAGTAGAACTTCCCTCTTTAAACAATAATATTTAGTTGGAAAACACATAGAGAGAATGCCACAAAATACTTCGAATTATTTATGCATTGAGAACACTATTCAATAAGAACATAGAGAACTCTTGCTTCAAAAGTCTACTTGTGTTAGAAAGCAATCAGTTCCCAAAAAAAAACCAACTGATTAAATGGAGTGCAATAAAATCACTCATATTTTAGTAGTACCATAAAGAAATGCTGTGAAAAACAACACCCAGAAAAGGATTAGAAGAGATAAAATTCACTGATCAGCGAGGGGGATATCATATCATTCGATTCTCGCCATTTGCTATCATCAGCAATTAAGCATTGATGTTCTCGAGTACACGACTACAATCGCTTCCTGATCATGGCAATGAATCAGTAACGCCGCAGAGTTTCCTAATCTTATCCATCTCAACATCCATCTGTCGGGAACTTATTCTGCAAGGATCGAATATGACAAGTGGTGATGCCGTTGCACGAAACCATATCGTACTTTTTGTCTTCTACTTGTACTAATGCCAGCTATAGTAGAACGTTGTATAAAACTGAAATACACAAGTAGTGCATAAGCACAGGCTGATTTTCGCTGGCCGATAAAAGGAGAGTATTGCAGTGACTTTTTGGAAAAAAAAATCCAAGTGCATTGTATTATTTTCCCACTGTACCTATACTCAAAATGTCCTTCAGCTGAGAAAAAACACGCAAAAGTATTGCAGCGCTTCTCCAGGTCCTTTTTTTTTTGAGCGTTCGGTCCCGAAGTGATGATACTGCCGTTCGCTTTAGGCAATAGACTGTTCATTTGAAAGCTTGGGGGTTGAATTTTTTTATCCTCGTTCTTCAACGCGGTTAGTGAGAATGAGTAGCTGTTTTACATTTCAGTCTCATTTTTCTTTTGACTCAGATTATTTTTGAAGGCGAAGTTTGCTTTCTTATCTATTAAATGTTTATTGCTCCATCTCTTATGGGAGATTTGAGGGGGAATTATTTTATACCCCGTCTTCTTTATTGCGAGCGAATGAATTCTCTCTCTAAGGGCTGTACTTAATGGGGAGTTTCTAGGAATTCAAACCCTTTACAATTGATGTTGTATGAACAAAAAACGAAAGTGTAGCATACCCAATATATGTCCGGTCTTTATTTATTGAGCGTATCCTCTTTTTCTCAGCATCGTGCTGACCCTAACATCGCGGTTTCTCGAAATGACTGGCCCTCAAAGGGTGTCAAAACAGAATAAATGCCGTAGATTTTTTCACCTGTGTGGAAATTAGGAAATCGGTGAAGTGGTAAGTGTCGGAGATGTGATGGCTACAAATTAGGATCCTGACCACGAAAAATGATACAATAAATATTGAAGAGTGCAACGTGAGGCTAAACACGCCGAACTAATGATCAGCGATCAGAAACGGTCCGTAAAATGAAGCATACCATGGTTGGGAAATCGTGTTCTAAGCTAGGAGCTCAGTACAGTGCAGAAAAAAAACGGTACATAAAGGTTTTTCAGCAGCTGACCACTTTGCCCAATATAGCTTTAGGCAAATCGTTCAGTTCGGATTTTCGCCGGAATTCAACTGTGTTTAATCCCGCGGTCTCTTCTAAGTTCATAGGTAAACCTTTTGCTGCCTTCTGAAGGACAGAAGCCTGCTCGGGAGCACGAAAGTAGTGCTGGAAGAAGTGGGCCAATGCGTCTTTGGAGGGAATTTTGGAAGACAGGAAAGAGGAAAGAAATTGTGGCAGACGGTGAAAACGTCGATTCGACCGTCCATCGCTGCTGCCATTCGGAGTGGAGGGTGATTCGTGGATTCATTTATTGTTCCGTAAGGAATGGATCCGCAAAATGGCATTTCTATGTTTCAGGAAGTGGCGCAGACATCGTCTGCGTAAGAGATTGAACAAGGCGATTTTGAGATCCTTGGAAGCCGTCGAGATCAACAAGCCGTCGACGTATAATGATAACTGACTCAGGCGCATACACAGTGTGCGTTTTTGAAAACGAGTACAAGGTGCTGCATGCTGAAACAGGAAATACAGATCGTAAGGAGACAACTGCAATAGGTAGCTCAGGCGTCGAAGATGATCGCCTATCTTTCCACTCTAGCGACGACATGATGAGTCCGATGAGGATGAAGGTGATGATTTCAAAAATACAAATAGAAAAATCGGGCTCGATATGCCATTTCCTAAAAGATTGAGCTGTATAACCCATACAATGCACCTGGTGGTGATAGGCGATCTGAAGGCAGCCGAAAGTCGCACAAGATCGGTGCACTAATAAGGATCATACGAAAGTCACAGCTAGCGGCTGAATGACCTCATTTAAGGTTCGAGCTGAACTTAGTTTGAACGGTTCGGTAGTGGGTGCTAACTTGAAGCGCATTTTTGAAAGTTGACAACAATACAAATATAATCGTACACACAAAGCATCTGGTGGAGAAGGGCAACGAAGTCCATCTCCGCCTGTATACACGTTTGCTTGATCGCTAGTATATGTAATGTTGCGAAAAAAATGGCCAACATTTTTTCCGATCCCATTGTCTGCAGTTTTATTTTCTCTTCTGCGGTGCATTCCCCAACTGCTATAGTTGATATTGGCTCGATCCGTTATGACTCAAATGACATCCAAGTTTCTACTTCATTTCATTTCCACCCTTAAAATCAAATTTTTACCTTTTGATTGATTATTTCAGGCGAATTACTTCTATTCCTACCTTCGCAGCGAGAATAGCAATATAGGCTTACGGGAGTGAAACCAAATCATGATCGGTTCTCCCTATAGTACTTCTGTGCTATTATACAAATCTACATCTATAAAATGTTGTGGTAAAGTGGTGTATTCGGTGTCTGGCTATCTGTTCGATAGTTTCACTTGGCTAGTTGTCATCGCTACTTGAAGTCACCTAGGAAATAGTATCGATGCTTCAATTCACCTGAAAAATGGTCATCGGTGTTTGAACAACAAAATTGGTGAGCCGTAATATGAAAATTCGGCGAACCCTACACCCAACTTATGAATCCTTCATCCTTGAAAAGAGTATTTACATTAGCTCATCTCATTATTTCGTAATCTTCAAAGCATTTCACAAAAATTTAAAAAAATAAACACATAGTTGACAATTTTCTCAACGCGTTTTCCACTTATTTTATGACGAAAAATGACAGTGAAACCAGTGACAAGTAAATTTGGCCAGCTCGTGAAGAATTAGGCAAAGCAGGCATTTGCTGGACATTTTTGGCCAATATTAACTTGAAGAAACATTGTCGTAGTGTTATTGAATTGAGTTCGAGTGTCAGTCTATGTCCAATAAAACTAGCGGAGTTCAATCAGAGCAAATAGAATCAGTAAGCTATGTTCGTTTCCAACTAAAATACTATGCTTGTATTTTTGATGAAATTCGCATGATGATCAACCGTTGTTTCTTACTCTGTAAGCATATCACGATTCAATTTGCTTATTCAACGCACGATCCACTTTTCATTCATTTTTTTTTTTGAAATTCTACAAATATAAGTCGCTAAGATATATGCACATGCTTTTAGTCGAGTTTTAGATAGCCTGAAATTGTCAATCACATAATCCCCAACGAAATACTGTCGTCAATTTTATTTTGTTGCCTCTTCACGTCCGATTCTATTTGAAGCAAGTTAGTGCCTCTGCTTGAAGTCGTAAAAAAAAATCGCAAAAACTGACACTGACATATTGAGAGAATTGATGGCGATAAAATTACAACCGTGAAATGCAATACATCACAAGCACGACATTCGAACACATCACAAACTTTTGCCGCCATAAAGACAAAAGCTCTTCAATTGCTTAGTTAGCATTTGAAAGCTAATTTTTTGCATGAAATTTGGTTTCCTATTCGTTTCGTGAAAAGCAATGCGCTAATAATTCTATTCATACTTGAGCATACTGAAGTAAACGATTTCTTCCGTCAATGAGTTTCAACTTAGAAGCTCAAAGCTTACTACGCTTGATCCGTTTTTTTTCGCTTCTAGTCATTATGATATGGGGAGCGGCTTACGGTGCAAAACTAGGCAACACTTACAAATAAACACTCTTCATATTTTAGTTGAAGCGCTTTCATATTGTTGTGATATTTCATTTCGTTTACTTCTTTCTTTTCCTTCCATACTTCATTCCCTTTTCTTTTCCCTTTTCCTTTCATAATTCACTTCTTTTCCTCCCTCTTTTCCCTATCATATTTCATTACTTTTCCTTCTTTATTTTTCCTCCATATTCTATTTCTTTTCCTTCTATGTTTCACCTCCTTTCTTTCGTTTTCCTTTCGTATTTCACTTCTGTTCCTCCCTCCCTTTATCCCCCTATTGCATTGCTTTTCCTTCCGCATTTCCCTTCCATTTTCTATTTCTTTTCCTCTTTCGCTTTTCTTTCATACTTCACTTCTTTCCCTCTCCCCTTTTTCTTTTATATTTCATTGCTTTTCCTTTCTTTTGCACAAACTATTTCCATGAAACAATGAATAAGATGACGCGATGAAATTAGAGCGATATTAAGAAAGAAAAGAAGTTAATATATCGAAAAAGAAGAGTAATTTCTTTGACAGCAAGTGTTAATTTCTAAAATATTGCCCACATTCCACATGATGCCTCCAAAGGATTTTCTTTCGTTCCACCTTTTTTCCTGTTTAGAAGCAATAAGAAAACGTCATCGGTTAGTTGAAAAAAAAAATCATAGCCATGTTGTGATGTTGATCATCTCCTAGATTAGCCGAAGAAATAAACATCCTTCGGATTATCCGAAATATCCAAGCTGAGAAAACATACTCTTCACATACAACGAAAATTTATCGTTTGCTCGTAAAAGACTCAAAGATCACCACGCATAATAATTCACCCATATCGCACTCATTAAGTGATCAACTTCTATGTAAATTTGGTCGAAATTTAGATGTCTATTTATTTAGATGCTTATGCATGAAGCTAATCGTTTCATCACCTTCAAAGAAATGATCATTGAATCACATACCGCTGAGTGGAATAAAAATTATAACAAACGCGTGAAAGCGGAAGTCATGTGAAAGATGTTGTTGATCATTGAAGATAACTGAGCACTTTTTCTCTCACCTCGAAGACCCATTAAAGAGGTAGTGAGTAAAAAGCCTCTAATATGAGACCAGTGATCTCAACAAGGTTTCTTGCCTAGCCTCATCGATCTAATCAAAGCGCATTCACTCGCATTCTATAATCTTTGATGTTATCAATGTAAGGAAAATATTCAAAAAAAAAATTGTCCCGGTATGGTTTATTATGTATCGCCGTTTCCGATCAAATGCGAATCGCAACTAGGAAAAAGCTATCTTCTTTCACATATCAGCAGCAGTTCAAAGATCATAGAGATGTCCCACTAGAGATGTATGAATACATTGTGAGAGACTATTGTTCTACACGACAATTTGATCGATAAGCATTGAACGATTTCGGCAAACAGTGTTATGCATATATTCCCGTTCCCCTCGAACCCCAAAACCAATGTCACTCTGCTGTCATTTCTGTCGGTGCCCTTCTGTACTTAAGAAGAGAATATTAGTATGTACAGAAGATTTATTCTCCATGAATGCGTCCTATACGTCTCTAATATATTCGTCAATAATGAGTGCTCTATTACGATGGAGATATGGTTGAAATTGTGGATATATGAAAATTGCTGCAATACATTCAAAGCAAAACAACAATATTATTGCAATTAATCGTTAGATAATTTAACAGCTTTGCTATTCTATGATGCTTTCATTCGAGTGGAAAACACAGCAGATACTTTAGCGTTACATTACACTCGATTTCGAGTGATGAATAACGCCTAGAAATGTTTCGATGAATAAAATGCTCGAACTTTCTTTTCTGAGCCAATTTTCACAAGCAGAACCTCATAGATAATTTAAAAACTGAAACATCGTACTGCCTCTCTTTCTCTGCTTTGCCTTGAGGCATACATTTCGAACTCTTGAAAATAAAATAAAAAAACTCCGCTTTCCCTAGTTTTTACTCCGACTCCTCATCCACCCTCTCTCTCTTCTCTGATCCTGTTTTCTCGAGTTCTCGCAAAAAAAAAGAACCACTAAGCTTCCTCAACGAAGTGATTGATTTCGTTCTTTAGCATATGAAAGTTGCGGCATATGTGTCTTTCATCTTGAGCATTATATTGCAGCCGAACGAATTATTGTTCCATTATCCAACTTCCGGTTTTCCATATCCAACAATAACACTGCTCTTTTCTTCCCTTTTATTGCCTCTCAAATTTGATGCTATGAGCACATCAGCCAGATGTTATTGAGTATTTATATGGAAATTGAAATCAAGCAGTTGTATCGAAACATCTGCATAGCAATACGTACAATGCGTAAAAATGAAGGCCACCTTCGCATCTTTTCCTAAGAATCGGCCATTAGAAAATCTTTTCTTTTCTTATCGCTTCTGGTATCGTGAGGAGTTGATAAGGAGGCCGATTGTTGAATAGAACATTCGACCACTTTGTATGAATTTTGAATTGTAGGTTGTCACATCATTTCCACACAATCTATGGTGAAGAACCTTCTCAAGCAATGCAGATAGTATCCCAAAGGGAGTGAATGAATTTTGCGGCGATGTCAGAATAATATCTCAAGAGAATGATGCATTTGAGATCTTCCGTGATGAGATTTCACTCTCTGAAGACAATTGTCGCATTGATAGTTCCTTGTTCTCCTTTTTTTCGCATTTACAAAATCACATACACATACATTCAAAGCCAATTTCATATTTCAAATGGCATATTCTTCGAAAAACTGCATTAGCTCATTGTTGAGGTTTTATTTCGGTGAAGTCTTCATGCATTGATTCGTTTGTTGAATTGAATGAAATTTCTTCAACAAACCTCTTGTAAATAAATTACGCCTGAATTCGTGATGTGTACAAGTCACATGTGCATGGTTCCATATCGTCAAGCTGAGAAGAAATGAAGAAGATTCGATGAAGATACCTACACTTTACTCGTAAATATATTATATATATATATATTTATATTTATTTATTTATTTATATTTATATATTTATATATTTATATATTTATATATTTATATATTTGTATACTTATATTTATATATTTATATAT
>JAARMF010001033.1:14588-28713 GCA_022844705.1 Toxascaris leonina | reverse complement strand
AGGAATTACTCGACGGTAAGTAGAAACAATTTTTCGATCAAACTAAAAATTCGGAACATTTTCAGGTGAATTTGTGCCCTAAAGTCAGAGCTGGATTTAAAGAGAAAAAGTGGCAAAAATTTGGTGCGTTTTCTAATCGACTTAAAAACGGATTATAAGAAAAGCTCTCGTTAACAACTGTAATATTTTTTGAATCGGGTTATGAATGAAAAATATAGAAACACATTCATATGGATGACCCCTTTCGAGAGAATAAATATGAATGTGCGATGAAGGAGGAATCAAGATTTTCGGGGAAAAAAGCCACATTTATCGGGTAATTTCTTTTGCACTTTCTCAAAAAGTTTTTCCTGAGAAAAGTGGTAACTTTCTTGTCGCAAATTTTCTGAAGTCCATTTGCTAAAGCATCACATTAGAATGAATAATTGAAATGAAATCACCAATTTTATGGTCATCGTTTCTCATAAAAAGGTGAACCAACGACTAACGAGTCAATTTGATTGCCTCTTTAAAACTGCTTGGAAATGACGCTTATTATTTGATTTTTCAATAGTTTGAGTGAAAAATGATTAGCTACAATTTCCAGAAAAATGATTTCTTCAAACAATCGTATTTTTGGATTTTCGTAATCCTTACTTTCCATTTTATTCCAGAAATTGTACAAATGCAATCCACAAAAAAAAACATTTAATATATGCGAATTGCAGAGGAATGAATATTATAAAATTTGCTATCATTGTAATCGTCTTAAATTATGTTTAGTCAACTTGAGATACTCATTGAGATATCTCTTGTTGGAAAAGAAATATGGCAAAAATCCATAATTGTGTAGAGACAATTTCTCAGCGGACAGTTTTGAAAAAAGCAACGCTTTTTGTACCATTTGTAAACTAAAATCTGTCGATATTCTCTGTAGTATTCTTGTTTCACTGATTCATCTGGTCGTTGATAGAAGCTTTTTTATGATAGAACGACAATTTTGACAAAATATCAAAATATTAGAGCGATTCATTCAGGAAATATTCTTACAGGTGAGCGAATCTAATTATCAGATTAATCAGCCTGAAGTTTAATTTAGCTGTATACCTGCAAGTAGTTAACTTCCTAGTGTGTAAGCCATAACAGATGCTTTCAGAAGTTTGGTGAAAGCATTTTGGCATAGGAAATTCTCAGTGAATGAATGCAAATATCGTAGTTCTAACAATGGCATTATGTGCACTACAAGTGTAACAGATAATCAAATTCTAGGAGTAGATCAAGCTATGAGAAGAATCAATGCAACGTATCAAGGAGAGTACATTATGCTCTCGCATGCATTTGTGGAAGACACTTGGGTGTTTGAGGATTGAGTTGGGCTCGGTTATATGCCTATCTTCCCTCCATCTGTCCACCCCCATGACCGCAGATTCATGTGTTTCATATGATCAGCGCAATCAGTTTATGATCATATTATGAATCTTTAATTCATAATTTCGAAAACGTTCAACGTTAACGTAATTATATACCACTCAAGGTGTAAATGCCGAATTCATCTCTCACAACGCGTTTCAATGCAATATAAAACATTTCAAATTATCTACATTGTGGTCAAATCTAAATATTTTCTTCGATGGAGCAAAAGGTTAGATATAGTGGGCGAAAAAAATTTGGGGAAATTTTAACATCGCTAAGCTAATTAGCATTCATAGCCGCCTATAATCCATTTTGTTTTTCCAATTTCTCAGTTTTCACTTTGCGTCACGATAGAAGTGATGAATAAATGGCGGAATTTAAGCAGTATGGAAGTCAGCGAAAGAGCACCGATAGGTGTCTTTTTTCTCAATCCAGTAAAAATCTCTCAAAATATAGAACAGGAAGTTTTACAATAGGAAGTTTTAGAACAGGAAGCTATGAGCCCCATGTCGAAACCTTTGAATTATCTCCCCAGTGAAAGAAAAAGCGAAGAGATTGAGTGAAAATTGATGTCACCTCTATAGCTTTATTTCTCAACTCGCTAAACTGCTTAAGGAAGTTGGATTCGGCGACGTTGAAATCCACTATCTTTATTGACGATCTGTTTATCAGTTCATAGTCTCAAGCAATTTCTCAATTATTGTATTTATTGTTTCGAGTATTTGAGTATTACCAGCGGCTAATTATGCGGCTTGAAGCGAAATAATATCCTCAATAATCAAGTTGAAACTATTATAGCGAAAGTGATGGAAAAATTTCAGGAAGGGAATTTTTTTCGATTGCACAAAGAAATTGACTAGGCGATTGGAAATATCGGAAAATAAGTGATAAATTGAGATTATTTATTATTCTCATTTCATTTCGATTAATGGTGCTTCTTTTTATTGCTATTGCAATTTATTGTTATTGCCTATCGTCTAACGCTCACAAACTAAATGCTTCACTCGTTGCTAAAGTGGGAAATGAATTATGACGCTTTATTAGCACAATGCAAACATTGGTGAATCTATTTTCAGAGTTATTGCATATTTGCAACGATGAATATTACGCCATTTTCAGTTGTCACTCTGGCAATAATCAATCGAAAATAATTCTTTACTCCAAAAATATTACCGCAAAAATTAGATTCTTCTTCGAATATCACAACTCTTTCCCTCCTTTTCTCTTTCCCTTCCATTCTCCACTAATATAGCAAAAGAAAACGATTCAACATTCAATAGGATATGAGGTTTTATAAGAAACTTAGCATCCTTGCATAACCTCAATAGAATATGATTAAATACTCACTCAAACTCTTAACTTTCTTTGAACATTTGTTGATTTACGCATCAAGTGTTATATTTTTCATAGTTGCGGTAACATTTTCTGTGCTAACGATGTAACACGTCACTAATTTTGTAGCAAAGAAGTCACTTTGCTCTGCAATCAGCATTCGTTATTTTTTACAATTTTCAGATAGAATTCTTCAACAGCTGTAGCGAAGATAGTTGGCTCCAGAAATTGCTATGAGAGCACTTTATTTCCAGCTAACCAATGCCTCTTATATATTAGATGGAATATTTTGCTACAGCGTAACGTATTATTAGCTTAACGATATAGCTAAAGTTTGAAGCTGCAAACGTAACGATAAAATCTACGTCAGCTTGAAGAAAACATCCACGTTGCCGTTTAATGTCACCAAATGTCGGGACAGATCTAGAATGCTGCAATAAGCATCTCGGTCACATTTATCTACACATTCACGTTAGACCATGTAGGAAAATGTCTATCATAGCACAGCACCTCTACCACTTCAAAGGATTCGAAAAAAACACGCTGCAACACACCGAGCTATTGGAGAAATGTAGTAGAACAGAGTGTAGCAGCCATTTTTGTTGGCATGATAAAGGATAACACAATCATCTCAGAATTTGCTCCCTAAGAAATATTCAAATTCTTGTTTATTAGATTCGAAGTCGATTCATACAGGGAAAACAACCACAAATTTGAGCGACTACAAAAAATTTAGACTTAGACTGAATGAATATCTTTCCTATGGATGCAGTTTGAGCAAATCAAATTTTTTCTTATGGAAAATTCAAATTTTGAGCAAATGTGAGTGGTATTTTTTTCAGTGGATACGAATTCGCTTGATTGAATAATTAGGGGCAAACGTAATCACTTAAATTCATCTAACGTAAAAAGCATTTTCGCTGTAAACAGAAATCAATTAGCAAACATTTCGTAGGTATAAATTTGATTTTCACAAAGAGATAAACAATGCGAGAATTTGGAATTTATTTGCTCGAAAGTCTTCTCGTTCCAACAATAAATACGATATTTCAAAGATTAGGTCTATTAAATACAGCCAATGATTCATTGAAATTACCTAACGCTATCACATGTGCCATAATCAAATATTTCTGAAGTTGAAAATATCGAAACTAGAGCGCAAACGGCTGAAACAACAAAAAAAAAACCCTCAGTTTTTTCTCTGCCTTCTTTTTGAGGAAGATGAGGGAAGAGGGTTGCGGAGAGAATTTGCGACGATGGAAAAAGGTCCTACTGCTAGCATTCGTATTGCCAAACAGAAAAATCGCTTCGACCACCGACATCTCCTTGACAAGGGCTCAAAGCTGCTGTTTTTCATACCATAGGTTTACCGATTAACTATAGAAGTTGTCGTATCAATGTGACATTATCATGGCATTGCGCATCTTCTTTCAATGGATGCATATTCACTCTCTGACGTTAATTGAAATAAGGCGAAAAATTTTCGCCAAGGAACAACTTTTTCTCTTTCTTTTCTCTCACTTAATCGGAATGGCGAAATGCTACTAAAACGGATGGACATTAAAAGTCGGAAAAAAGAACGAGATCTTGCAAGCATCAAGTGGCACTGATAACCTCTCACTATTGATAGTTTAACGAAGATTTCGCGTCACCAACAATCAGTTCCTAGGATAATGCGGAAATTATTCGTAGAGGTTGAGGAGGTGTTTAGATGTAAGCTGTTTTGCACTTATTATCAATCGATGATCTGTATAGAGCATCGAATGGAATATCAATATCTAATATGGATTTGTAAGATGGTAACAACATTGGAGAATATTCTAATTTTGAGCAAATACTTGGAATTTTTGCTTCCTGAAATACTCTTATGCTTCATGCTTTCTGAAAGGATGTGTGGTATTGAATATGGTGGCAGAATAGTAGTCGAAGATTTATTTTGCCATAGGGTATTTTGGCTAAGAGCATTCCGTGGTTGTCTGATGGACGGAAGCATCTTGAGATTGCATTAAAAGATTTGGAGTGCCTTCAGTATTGTGCCCATTGAAAGAGTGTTGACTAACAAGCCTTTCACGTAAAAACAACTATAAGTGAATCAATCAACGTCGCATATTCGTCGCCGAATATCCATGCGACCGACAGATTTGTCAAGCGTGTATTAAGTCGATTGCTTTCTACATAAGGGTTATGTCATTAATGTGCCTAACGGGCAAGTGAACTCTTGCTTACGGCAGTTATGTGAAGCTTAATTTTAAATGCTTGGTTAATCAAAACGAGAGAGAGCACGAATGGTGCTTTATATTCTGAATTCATTCATAGGGAAATGAGCAAAAAAATCTCATAAATAATGGCTTGTTTTCCGGTGGTCTCTAATGCATCAGCAGCTTATTGTTTATTCGCTCAGTTCTTCGCACTAGAATTTTTGTACTGCTTTATCCAAGTGCCAGAAACATCAGCTTACAAGTATAAATATATTGCTGGCTAACAGTTTCGCTTCATTTATATAATGAAAGCGAAATTGTGCTGAACTAAAATCGCCATATTGGTTGAGATGCTTGTCGAGAGTGCAATTTTTGTGGGTATCTAAGGCATTGTGAGCCGTTTTTTTTTAATTGTATCCCATTAGAAAATAATGCAAATTGCTAATTTTTTTGCAAAACTAATATTCCTAAAAATTCTCAAATTGAAATCCTCACGAAAACCTTAGTATTTATGCTAAAGCAAAAAAAGCAAAATGGAGGAATAAAGCAAAATAGAGCAAAAAAATTTTTTTAATGCAATTCCACTTGTAAAGCAATAATGCCCTTTTTGCGCTAGAAAATATTTATTGCAGTGAATGATTTTCTTAATAGCATCACTTTGAAACGATGAAATGAATAATAGCGATCGGATATAAACTTCAGGAAACAATATAAAGCAATAAGTTGAACGGATTTCATGTGCAAGTCGTTATAGGTATACGGACACCTTCTTCTATTACGTTTCTCTATCATCAATACCAGCACAACTATGAATAGTGAACTTCTTCTTATTCGGCATATTATTAATTTTCCCGTATATTCAACAATTTCGCCTCGCCCGGGGNGGGGGGGGGGGTACACGGGAAACTCTTCTCAAGAAAAAACACAACGTTCCATTTCAGTTTAGAAACCGTTGCACAGTCACCATACTATCAAATCATCGATATACGCATAGAAGAAAATTTGGCGTTTCGAAGCGAATTAGTTCTAGAGCACTTTATCAAATCACTTCAAATATAGTTTTTCAAGAACATCTCTATATGTGCAACAATAAAAGTTCTCCATTAGAGCATGTATAGATTTTTGATCCTCAACATTGAATTCAACCAGAAATTATTTATTTAATATACATTCTAAGTGGCTCTTGAAATTATTCATGCGAATAGCAAGAAGTATGTCCATGATTCACATAAAGCATTTTACAGCTGTTTGATAAGTGTATGAATTTTCAGTAATGCACAGATGCCCTAAGGGTATATTTGCAGTTTTCCCACACAATGGATAGCAATGTCTGGAAAGTTCACTCAATAAAGCTTTGATGAGGATCGTTTAGCTGGAAAATGAAGATAATAGCAAGTTGTTTCAAGGACAGTTTCATTTATAAGTTATTTGTTTATGAGCATTATTTGCTTGAAATGCAATGGGAAAGAAATATCATCTATAAGATTGGGAAAATTTTTCAATAATTATTGGCGCTTTAATCACGTTTAGTTATTATTTCCTTTGGGAAATACAGGCTACAAGTTTCATGCTAGATTTCTCGGCTTAATTAATGACTCAAGCTATAGACTACAACATGGAATGCTCCAGATTTTTGCTGCAGCTATTAAAGCGAATATAACGCTTGCAAAGCAGAGATATATTTCAGCATAAACACAACGGAAATGGCAACAATCACTAATGCTGCAGATAAGTGAACGATAAATACATTTGAATGCATTTGATTGTATATTCGAAAGAAGAGAGCTCATTTATTTCAGTTAAGTAGGAGAGCTTGAAATGAATTTTTCGTGCTTTTCGACTTGAGTGAAAATGAAGAATATTTAACGAATTCATTTCACTTTCTTTCTCTTTTAGCTAATCACAGAAGGAATATAGCAGGACGTCGACATGAATAAATTTGAAAAAATAATGCCTCAGAGAATTCTATAAGATGACTTTGAATCAATCTGTGCTGAATGATGATAAACTATGCTAAAGCAAGTCAGACGAATGAATTGAGCGAAAAAGTTTTCTTACATCAGAGTCAAGGTGTTGCACCGTGTTAGAGAAGTGGATAGATTACTAGAAATTTGCAGGTGTCAAATCCACTAGTAATTGCAAGTGTACAGAAAAAAACAATCGTGCACAGAAATGACGGAATTCCACGATTTTCAGAAGCAATTATTCGTTGAGAATTGCTTTTTTCTCATGCGAAAGTCATTGGTTCTCATGCGAAAATCTCTTGTTCTCATGCGAAAGAAAAAGGAAAAAATTCTAGGAGGATTATTCGATCATAGCGAATATTTGTAAATTTAAGATGCAAAAGAACTGTGGAAATCCGTAATTTCAGGATCGTGCAAAGAACTCTTACAAGTGTGAACTTATGAAGATTTTGTCGCAAATTATATTGATAATTGTCAAGGTGGATGGAAAATTCTGATCGGAAATAAAAGACCAAACACGGGCAAATCAAAAAAAAATATTAACAACCGATATATGAGAAAAACATCTTATAAGATTAGCATTTTAATCGAATAGTTAATGATAGCTGAGCGCTACATTATTCGAAGAAAAAACAATGGGAGAAATGTGAATGAAGAATGCTTAAACGAGATTTATGTATTTATTTTATCAATCTATTTATTTCTTTTTATGAGAAAAAAAAACGCCAAAATGTATAAAAAAAAATATTAGAGGATGAGGAGCAGCAAAGAGCAAAACGTACTCGAAGCTAGAATTTATAAGTGAATTGATATGAATACATCGAAGAAGTAATAATGCATAGATCGGAATGATTTAGGCGCCACTTAAAAGCTGAATGAGAAGAGACATTGAAGAGATATCAATAGGAAACAGATTATAGGCTTATATAATGAGAAAACGGAAACTATGCAGAACATTGCGCCTATTGCAACCTTCAGCTTTATGTCTATTGTTGAATAGTTACTAAATTTTGCATAAGCAATATTAACGTCTTTTGCACTGCATCAATCACCCAAAATGTTTTGTACTAAGCTATCCAAGGCCATTCTGAACCAATTATGAGAATTACATCGATAGAAGCTGATCGATTTTTCTTTTTTTTTCTCAAAAATGGCATCAACAGTGGAGGTAATGCGATATATATATATATATATATATATATATATATATATAATCGTGTTTATAATCATCGAAACGGAATCCATGGTGAATGAAAAATGATAGCAAAATAAAATGATAATAACTGCAATATTAGCGATGATAATCAAACGTTTTCATTTTGCAGTGTACGGTGATTATAAATACGGTTATATTTGCGTACGATTACTCGGCATCAACGACTAGAAGTGCAAATTTTTTGATATTTTTCGCTCATCAACTGATAACACGAAATGATGAAATATCTGCTGGTTACCATGTATAAAAAAGTTCCGAAAATCTTCGAGATGAAGATTAATCGGAGCAAATTTCAGGCACCAAAAATGAAGGAGGAAATTTTCAAAAAAAGCGCAGCGTCAACGATGGAGCACTCAAAAAAGGGTGACACACACATACACAGACACAAATACAGTACATGGATATATACCTACCGTGCTCATGCAGAAATATACAAGATTGATATACACATATGTAATGTGATATTTATTGTGGTAATCGCTCTTCAATTATGCACATTGTCTATCATCGTTTATGGAATTTATTACGTTGTCTCTCAAGTGAAAACATAGATTTGCGCTGAAATCCAATGCGGTGCTAAAAGATTTGCATCGACGATAAGCGGATAAACGAAAACACTAGAGTGCAGTATAGATAGTAAATTGCGCTCAAGAGTCCAAGAAATCTGTTAGAATCAAATGAGGAAACGTTATTTTTGGTTGATGAGATGTGCATTTACATCATGATTAATATCATTTCATTTGTTTAAACGTCTCTAAAAAAGTTTTTTTTTTTTGGAATAATGCCAATAATCACGACGTGAATCTGCTCAATCCATGAAAGTTATTCTTCGATTCTCCTATGTTTGAGGTTTGATTCAATTTGAAAAAAATGCGGAAATGGTTGTATTTAGCTATTAAAACATTTGAGATTTTAAAAAAGGAGAGATTAAAACTTTTGCTATTTATTTATTTTGTTGCTTATTTTCTCTTCACAAAAAATATCTAGCGATGATGAGCAATCAAATGTGCTGCACAATGAAAAGCCCAAGAATTCGATGGAAATTCACGACAGTTTCGCAAAGAATAAGAAAATAATAGCACTTTTCATTAGGTTTTGACCATAATCTATTTGCTTTTCTTGTTCGAATATAAAGGAACCTTCCCATCAATATATCAATCAAATTCAACGGTCATCGGATGAATGATTTGCGTTTAGTGATGCATTTTCTTGAATGAACGAAAGATTTACTCAGTACAACGATTTCCGTATATCGGCGAATCCACGAAATCGAATTTGGGAAATATTTCCTTCGATTCGACGATATTGTGCTGTCGATCTTATTACTGCTAATTCCCGATAAATTCTTGAAATAATTGGTGGCGCAAGACCATTATAATAGTCGATCATCCAACACGCTTGTTGTACCTTCGCTGTTCTTATAAATAATTACAGGTATAAATTGATTGCTTCTACACTCGTCGCTAAGTTTTATCGAAGAATTTCCGCAGACAAAGAAGTTCAAATCATTATCTTTATTGAGGCAAATAGATAAAGCAATTGAATAGGGCAAAGCAAAAAGTCGATATACTGACCACAAAGTGCTGATTGGCTATGTGATTGTCGTAAATGAGATTGTTTTGGTGCCGTTGGTGTCCCAGAAATTGCTAAATCACTTCATAGCTTCTCATAGAGTTTTCAACGAGTCGAAATTGACTGAATATCCTTCGCGAAAGATGCGCAATAACCTCTTAGCCATATTGGAAATATTCCACTGAGGTGTCATCACTCTCATTCCTATAGAGATGGCATCTAAGCTTTATAGTTGATAGCATATGAAGATAATTTCTGTAGACTATCGGAAATGGATACCTCTATTTGGGAGTATTTTTGATGGAGTCGATTACGACCATGTGCTATGCAGCTCTTAGAGGATTGTTCATCAAAATAGAGAATCATGAATTTCAGTTATAGTAGCATGGATCAGCTAGCTATTCACGATTATCTTCGTTTCAACTTTTAAACAGGAAAGCTTCAATCTAGTAGATGTAAATCGGATAGCATCGAATAGTCGGTTTATTCAACCTAACTGAGTTAAAAAATGCCTCAAGTCTTGGCGGTTCGAATTCCATAATGGTCAAATACATAATGGTTGAAAGCAACTTTTGTTTGTTGACCCGAGTCATTAAGTTCATAGATGTGACAACAGCAGAGCTTCTTATATTAAGGATTTTCAAGTTTCGAGCTTTCTATGCAATTGACAACCTTGTGAGATTTGTTGCCTGCACCGGAAGTATTCAATCCCTTCAATGCTGATTATTATATAGTAATTTCGGTTCAAATATCTCGTCTCTTTAAAAAACACCCGGCAGTTGTATTTGAAATTATAAAAGGATCTCCGATTCATTATTGCACTGAAATCTATTCCGCGCGAAGGAGGTAGCTGGTGATGAATTCGAATGGATGCGGCGAAGATGAGTGGAAAAACAAAAAAAAAATCGCGCTCAATCCTTGACCGAGGAAATGAAGTTTTTCCGAGAAAAGATGACCATGTCGAACTTTGAGAACAACACCAGAAGTGCAAAAAACGCAGCATTTAATGTCGGCTTTGAGTGGTTTTCTATGAGCGTTCGATTTATCGGTGCCTTATAAGCTTAATAGCACAAATAAAACGGCTATTGCCTCTTGCATTATCCATTAAAAATCACACTACTGTAAACATGTTTTTGTTTCATTTAACGACCGAATATTGCGGAATACATAAGGAACAAATCCTTTCGATTATGATGCCTTTTGCTTTTTGCGTCGAAAAATAAGTGTTTAATGCATCTTCTGAGGATTGAACGCAAGTGCATCAATATCTATCGCGAATTCAGCGACTGCAAATCGGGGAAAGGGCAGTGCGTTCTTCGGCGAAACCATACTCTGGTTAGCTCAAGAAGTGATAAGATGTGGAATGAGCAGAATACGATCGCTAAAAAGAACTAAAGCTCTGTGATGTTAGAAACGAATGGCGGAAAACCGGTAAGGTGACAATTACGAGAAAATGAACATTGCTTAAAATGTGAAATATTGGAAAAAGAGTAGGAGTGCTAATGGCAAAAAGAGAGTCCCTTGATATGAACACCTCTGTAGGATCATTACAATCTCTTCCATATCTCTCCCCCCCCCTTTCCCCTCTCCTCCCTCCCCCAATACCACCCTATCCCTCCAAAGTCTGGCTCATAATAAAGTAGGAGAGAATTTATTGTTCTTTCATCATGAATTCTAGCGGTCGGTTATCGCATCGACCTCATATTTGTGAGTGTGAATATTTGATTGTAGTCGATCATGGCAAATAGAGATTTCAGTTAATGCCCTTAACGATGAGGATTTAATGCTAATTCAATCGATGAAACGTTTCATGTTCTTTCTATGAATCCTTTTTTCCTCAATCGTAAAGAACGTTTGGTGCAATTTGCACTCAATAGGATAAAAAATGCCAAAATGTGAAAAAAAAAAAGAATTATTTCTGACGTCATTGGAATATATTGCAAGTTTTATTCTTGCTATTTTTTCTTTCCTCGTATGCAAATTGTTGTTAGGATTGAATGGATCATTCGATTTCTTAGGTGATCGATTGATGGGAAGGATTCTAATTTCAGTCGCGCTTCTCACATTGAGATGATCTCATTGCTGATTTCGCCTCTCGTTCTTCGATAGTTCCTCTCCAGATGCTCTTCAGACACGAGAACGTCGTTATTGATAGATTAGTTATAGTGAGGTGGGGGAGGTGGAAGGGAGAGGAAAGAGGATGGAGGAACAGAAAATATTCTCTTTGTGGAGATGAACTGAGAATTTATTTGCTGAGTAAATTCTCCGAAATAGAACTTACCCACTAAAGAACACGTTGGCGAAAATAAATTAAGAATCTTTCGCCAAAATCAGGACATCGTTTGGATTTGTTACTGCATTGTCGACTGTAACGAAGCTTTAGTCAGACTCTAGAACCCCGTTCTATTGGGCTTTTCCTATTGGCTCTCTTATAAACGCGAGAGGATTGAAAAAAATCAGGATTCGCCTCTTAAGCGCTACAACGTTGATGAATAGATTCATCAACACCCGATAGGTATGAGACGAGTCTAAATACTTACCTTTATGTGATCTTACATCTTCACCTAAGCGGAAGTGGGAGCGATATAAAGAGACATTAATTTGTGGCAAATGCTTTGTTGATTGAAGCGGAAGAAATGAATTGAAGTAAAACAATTTATGAGGTAGTCTACGTGAGCTAATGAATATATGGCATAAACGTTTTGATTGGTCATATATTAGTAGTAATGATTAATGAGCCTAATTCTAGTGTATCATCTTTGAAGTTAACGAGGAATTTTTCCAAGAAGAAAAACTTTAGTTTAACGCATTTGCACTATCGTATTGTCTTATATTGCTTCAATATGTTGGATTTCTTATATAAATTAATGAAATTGTTACCATTTCTTTTGTAAAATTTGATGCGGTTTTAGTTGCATTGGAAATAGATATCGTTGTGTTAGATAACGGACTGTGCAAATGATAGTCTCTTTTTGTGGAAGAAATTCCCCACCTTTGTGTGAGTTGCTATTGGCAATGCAATGTTGCCAAAGTATTCTGATATCTAAATTCCGTTTTTAATGGCTATATAAAAGGACATGTAGGAAGCAATAAGTGGGCAGGTAGGAAGCAACAAATCCACAACTGCTCATTTATTGACAGCTTGAACATTCCTAAACAAACTTTTTCCGCTTATTACTGCCTCATCCTTGATGCTCCGCCTCGCCACCACACTTCACTTCCCCGCCATTGAAATTGCACTCTCATTTTCTGAATACTATGCATGATTATTCAAAACGATGCAATTAAATATATATCTTTTGGCTCATAATCTTCCTCATTCTCTTTTGTGCCCTTCTCCCCCAGCCCCCCCCCCCCCCCCCCTCACCTCCACATCTATCCAAATACTGCGTTCCATTGTGTCAGAAGAATTTATCTGGTTAATGATCAAATATAGGTCGTGAAGTCGGAATAGCTGCTGAGCAGACGCAAAAAAAGCGTTTTTCTGATAAAGTGCACATAGCATTGCGAAAATATTTGGCCTTAAAAAGTAGGAGAGCTATATCTAAGAGGAGCGATGTTCAGTTAATTAGCTCGACGAAACATTGCACCCTGCAGAATTCAAGTGCTCCGCCTACATAAAACTATCGAAATTGCTGAGGATGAATGAAATTGAAACAAAATCACTTCGTTGATAAAATTCTCAACGAGTCTAAACCGCATCGTTGTTATATTATAAGGGATATATTCTTTTATGTTCATAAGATTTTGGGCAATTTTTATTTATTTTATGAAAATGACGATTGTAAAGTATCATTTTAAGTTACACTGCAAAATGTTTTTCCAAAAAAAACGGAAAAAAAATCTCGAAGTTTGCTTGACGAAATTCATTTGTACGAATATATTTACATACTTTAGTTTTGAAATGATCTAAGGGATTATAGACAGTGGAGAATGCTGTTGATTTCTACAACATAAAAGACCATAGCTTGTTAGAGACGATTGCTTATTTGATATAAGAGAGGGTACATTGAGCAATGAGAATCTCATACGTCGATTAGTGTTATCAGTGAATGATATTGCAAGAAAAGATGATATACAATGTACGTTTTGCAGATTTGAAGCATGCTTAGAAGTGAGTGGTGTTATGCATGCAAAATGCTTTCAGTTGCAAGCGATTAAGCGGCTTATGCTCATCTGCACTCATCAACTCGATAGATTGCTGGCTATTATTAGCTCATCCGATTGCCGCAGATTTTTTGCACCCTCAAGCTCAGATCCACTTTGAAGCTGAAATAGAGTGCAGCAGATAGAAATCCGTTGAAATGAAAGTTTATATCCATGAAGGAAGATGGAAATTATGCTTGTCTAATTACATTGGCAATGCTTGAGCTGCAGGTGCGGCAAGAAAAGAACAGTTATTAGATGATGAAATGAAAATGAGAGAAGCTTATATATAAATATATATATAT
>JAARMF010001033.1:0-11363 GCA_022844705.1 Toxascaris leonina | reverse complement strand
TTATTTACTTATTTATTTATTTATTTATTTATTTATAACCGATGAAATGACGCCACCTTAGTGAACTATTACAGATCTGCGAAAGCACTCCAAAAAATCGAGCATTTGCCCATGAGAAGCACGAATATCAGCAGACACAAAGAACGCTTACTATTCAGCTCTACTGTAGCGAAAATAGCAAATCCGCAGCTATAATTTCATTCAGGGTTTGCACATCGGCTGTCCACATTTCTTTCAACACATCCTTTAATCGAGTTCCAATGTAAAGCATTTTGAAAGGTCTTTTTGATTGATGCTAGAGGAAATGTTAATGAAAAGCCGAATATTTATTGTCCTAAATTTTCGCTTACTCAGCATGTCATTCTAATTATCCAACTAGATATTAAACGATCTGAAACCAATACTGAATTGACAGTGAATTAAGTTGTGGTCAAGGAGTGTTTATCCCAAAATTTAGCAATAACCACTTGATAGAATGGACGTGACTCCAAGTGATAGTGCAAAAATAAGCGCACTAACTATTAGTTTGCTCAGCGATAAGCATGGTTTACTGGTTGGAATAGCACAGCTATACTGATAACACATTTTGCAAGGAAAGTGACCACTGGGAAGAATTTTGCAGGAAGAATTGAAAAAGATAGACCTTAGTCAGAACGAGGAAAATGAGATTGTTTTGGCTGACGGGACGAAACGAACAGATGATAGACGAACAGGTTGTTGGGTAAGAAAATTGTGCTCGAGATTAGTGCTGCTGCGTAGAGCTCAACTTTGGCAACTGCAGAATAGCAGAAGCTCAGTAGTTCAAGATCCAGCTGTATGAGGATCAATTATGAGTACTGTGAATCCAAATTCATGAGCAGAAGCGCTGCTTTCGGTCTTTCAAAGAAGGAATGCCGAAAGGAGAGGAAATGGGCAACAACGAATGGTCTAGTGCTATACGGAAAATGCTGAAAGCATATTGATAGCCTCGAGCTACTGCTTCTGGAACCATTTCTGCACAGAGGATGCTCTAAGCGTCAAGTTGCTCGAACTAAATGTATTGAATACGAAGTCACATAAACGGATGAAATTTTTTGTTGAGGAGTCCGCGTACTCTGGGCTACACATCCCTCCGCTCATCTCCCCCATAACAGCTATCGAATGAAGCTGATCGTCATGAGAGTTCCTGACATCAGAAGCATGTTGCGCGAGATCAATCAGACAGTGATGGAAGGTGGTTGTCTAGATATGACAACGAAAAAAGAGCGAAATGTCGCGATGATAGCTCACTTAAATAGGTCCACGAATCTCTCGATGACTTTTCATCATCCATAAATGATCGATGGAACTATATGAGTGGTGAAAGCACAAATCGGCATAGGAAGGAACATTATGAGTGATACCGCTCACAAAAAAAAAATATTGCTTAAGATGAATATGAACTACTAAATATTGAGTGAAATATTGGGTGAGAAAAAACCGCTCTGAAGGGTATGTTTCACTGGACATTACTCAGGTGGTAGATTATTGTCCAAATGGAAGATGGCATTCCTTAGCTATGTGCTGCATGATCAATGAATTTATATATTTGCTCTTATTTTTAATATTAAACGATGCTTGCATCTAGAAGCATTCACTCCGATAATGATGTTTTGCAATGGTGAAGTCTCTTCTTGTACAAATGAGTGAAGGTATTTCTACCTCTCTTCTCGAATGTTTTGCTTTTTGTAGGATAAAACTTTATAGCAAATCTGCAGGAAAAAAAAAGATAATACTAATCACGCAACATTCTTATAGTGTAGCTCAACTCACTTGTGAGGATATCTATGCTATCATTTTGGCAGCAATTGCATAGCTGTTAAACACTACATGCTATGTTTTAATTATTATTCAACGCTATAACGTCTTATATAGTAGCATTGTCATATGCATAGGCATTCTTTGGTGGAATTACTGGTGATTTTCAGCAGACTAACANGGTGGAATTACTGGTGATTTCCAGCAGACTAACATATTGAAAATATTTTCTTTTATGATGATAGATTTGAAAAAAAGAGTTGTGAATATTTGAAAAAATAGGGCAAGGAAAAGTGTTTACAGCCATATGACAGCATGGTATCTATTGAGGCAGGGAATAAAAAATGAAGTTTCAGTATAAATGAGGAGGATATGCTAATAATATCCATCGACGAAAAATGCCTTCATAATGCCTTTGAAGAGAAATTCAGCATAAAACTAATGCATAATAGATAGAAATGAAGTTGTCAAAATTTTGACTGAAATTGAGAAATGTTATATAGACGCTATATGCGTTTCTTAAAAATAACTTAAGTTACAAGCATTCCTATAAATATATAAACATATTTATCTATTTACTTATATTTGTATTTATAGTTATAGTTATATTTATATCTATATTTGTACTTATATTTACATTCATATTTACACGACCAAACGACCTAAATCTTCTTTTGTTAAGGATGTTGATTGTAGGAAGGAATTAAAATAGCACAAAAAAAAACGAAATAAAAAAAGAAAAAGAAAGGTGAACTTACATTATTTTGCACACAAATATCCATCGGTGGATAAATAAATAGTGAGATCAGTAGAAGAATCAAATCGAATAACGATAGACCAGCCAAATAGATATTTAATGACGAACGCATTTGTGGTCGTGTAAAAATAATTACACAAATTGATGCAGCAAATACACCAATTGTACAAACTGTTGGCATAATTGTCGTATAAATAATATGTTGAACAATTACAACGGTTGATCGACTATAATTTAATGGTAATGTAGGTGGTGGTTCATCGCAACGATTCATTGTATTCATCAATGAATAGAGACGAACGAGGATATTTTGAATCGAAAGGATAATTCCACTCAATGACGATCGAGAATAGGCAGACGAGCAACAACAATTCGCCACACCCACTTTCGGCTGTGGTAACTCAACGAATCGTCATCGCTCCACCCACGTTTGCGTGGAATACTCTTTCACCTCTGATTAGCTTTAATGAAAAGCCAACCATCGTTGCTAATCACAACAAAAAAAGCGATTGTAATTCAATTCATTTAGCAATGGCGAATATTGTGCCGTTGGTGAGCCTGAAATTTGATTTCAGATCGCTGATAAATTCTATGAACGATCGCAATCGAAAGCCGGCCAGAATTTGAAGACCAATCGAATCGAAAAGAATTTCCTAGAAATAATCGCTTTGTAGAAATTCATTAATTATGGTTACATAAATATAACAATAACTTGACGAAAGAAACCAAAAAATATAACAATAACTCAATCATTTCACGCATTCAATCACCGAAAGTGATGAGGACATTGATGCTTCATTCCCAAAATTTTATGGATCAAGCTTGGATGTTGATAAGGCAAGCATTCACTGATAGCATCCATAAATGAATCCTAATTCGTCTATTATTCAATCATTGGAAATTCTTCAGAGTGATGGAAGTGGAACTAACTATTTTCTTCTTCTCCTTCTATTCACTTTGTAAATTCCTCTATAAAATAGTTTGAGCTCATATTTCTTCGCACAGAAATTCGCGTCTTATTTATCGATTATTATTGATGCTCATTCAGAATTCCAGTGAAAACTTTTCTCTGGAATTTCATCCAGAGTCCCGAAAAAAATATCTTCATATTTGTCAAGGCTCAGGAATGGAATGTGATGGAAGAATTGTGCGAAAACTTTTGCAATAATCACTATTTGAGCGAAAATTTTCAAATGCAAGAGCCCATCGAACGTTCATGTTTAGAAATGGAAGAGTTGCGTTCGTCTCTAATCCCATTTCCGTTGTGACAGCAACTTCAACTTGTAGACAACATAAAAACTTAATACGCCACGATTGATCATCTGATGCTACATATGGCTAACATCCGAAATAGCTTGAAACTTTCCATGCCAAATATTTCTGGTCAGAAGCTAAAATCCATCGAAGACACCGCATCAAACGCAGCTGCGTTGTAGTTTTTTAGGCGACGTTTGCAATTGGGGTAGTTGCCTATACGACTCGGAAGCAGGAAAACGCTAATGCTATCAGTTTCTTGTCTTTCAACCAAAATATTCGTCTGAGTTGGAAGACGAGGAGGTAATCACTAAAAGCGGAAATAATGCTCAGGTAATAAATTGCAAAAAAACTTCCTGGAGGTATATACATCTGACAGCGTTGCTGATTGCTAATAAAGCGGCAGCTGCATGAGCATCGATGGTGATACCATCCGCTGACAACGTCGCGTATCGATGCAAAGTTTCACGCAAGCAAAATTGAACCGAAAAGATAGAAGAAAGCTAACGCCTACGATAGCAATAAAACTAAAGCATATTACTGTAATATTTTGGAGTGCTGTCGTCTATACCATATTCCAGCTAGCGAAACAATAGACGAGATATTGCTGAAAACTGCCTACTCCGAGGTATGTTTGCTGATCGAACTATGACCTCGTCTGATTTTGAGGAATGTTCAATTAAATCTCCTCTTTTTGAAATGGCTTTACCAAAATGAGGCATTAACAAAAATAGGAATGGAAAAAGATTATTCTCACTTGTATAAATATCTGAGGAAAAATTCGAGAAAAACTCTGTTGAAAACATTTATCTGAGCCATTGAATGTGTTCATCAGCGATGCTGAAGAGAACCTTAGAAGATTCTGAATCGAGAGCAATTTTAGGTCTTCAAATGAATAACATATAGTATAAGGCACTTCTTTGAATCCAATGCTTCATAGATAAGATGTTTTCTTTATTGATGATACCTTCTCTTTATCCTCTATTATTTATGAACAAATAAAGTTTTGTATAATGCTTCTTAAGCGAAGAATGTCTCGCAAATATAATCATCATTCCTTGGTAGAACTTCAAATCCGATAGATATTATTTGCTGGATTATTTCGAAACAATATTCGCATCTTCTTCATCTTCTATTGCTATCTCTTATTAGTGACAATAAAATCTCTATGGTAACGTAGTCTCTTCTACCAATTATTCGTTATTTTCACCCCACTCAAAAATCTCTATGAGAATTGAAACGATTATAGAAAAATGAGCAGGAAAACTTTAGCGAATAAGATCGAATCTGAACAACGAAAGCACTTCTCGATCGAAGATGGCGCTAGATTAACTCGATGGTTTTTTGCTTGATGAAATGTGAAGTGACCATAATGATGCGCAAAACTGCCTTTTNTTTGCTTGATGAAATGTGAAGTGACCGTAATGATGCGCAAAATTGCCTTCTTTTTTCATTATATGCTCAGCAGTGCTTTTGCATAATTGTGATGTGTTGACGTAAGACGTGAAGCAATGATAACGCTACAAATATTGAAAAGGATGACTCGAAATTCCCCCCTCCCCTCCCCCTCCCTCCGCCCCGCCTCCTGTTGAAATGAACTTTCCTGCTGAAAGGGGAATGTATTCAGAAAATACAAAAGAGATTGCTTCTTCGATTCCTGAATTGTTGAATGTTTCAGCTCATCGCATTCTTAGATCGCTTTCAACACATCGCAACTATAAGTGAGCATTTCTTATAAGCGAATTAGTACGGAATATCAATTCTAAATCTTGAATTGTTCTAGTGAAATTTGGCATCAGCTGCTTTCAGTTGACTTCACCAGCCTTAGAATATTCTTAAAGCAGCATCTGAGGATATGCGTAATGGCGAGAATATTCTTAAAGCAGCGTCTGAGGATATGCGTAATGGCGCTTTTGACTGAACATCGTTATCACATATCATAAATTGTCACCTCATATAGGTGCTAATACTTTATGTTGTAGTGCGACATTACAATCTATTATCTACTTTACGTTTATTTCCGCCATTGGTGTACTCAGTACTTAGTTCAAGTTCTGAGTTCAGCCTGAGGTGATCTCGTACGAGTACAAAGAACTCGCAGCACTAAGTGAAAGCATTTTTTTTTTTGAGAAATTTATTGCCAGTACTAATAGAATAATTTTTCAACGTTCTCCGTGAAGTCGTGCTACTCTCAGATAACTTCCACCCCACCCTCCCCTTTCTTTTTTCCCATTCACTTCCCTTTACCTGGTCTCACTCCGGATGACGGGTCGAAATGCAAATCGATCATGAGAGAATTATGCCGGAATGTCCCACAGAAAAAAGCTCCGATCCTCCTGATTTATTTCTTCTTTCTGCAATTTCTCTGCTAGTATTCATTATCAACCCTTCAATGAGGGTTTAGCATATGATCTTCATCGCTCTTCAAATCAATCATTCCCTCAAACGTAGAGTCCTTCGAAAGCGCTTCTTCACCGAAATTCATCTCAGATGTAGGCTTGTTCGAGTGTTCGCTTTCCGCATTGTGCGGATAAGAGTTAGGCGATTCATCTGAATTTAGTTGCACCATCGAATGCGCTTAAACGTTGCGTAGCCAGTTTAGAGTTCGGAGATTTGCGTCGTTGAGCAATTAAAGAAATGTCATCGGCAATAAAGATAAGAGGATTTTCTTCAGCAATTCGCTAACTTCCTCAAGGTTTCCCATTTATTCGTTGATTATGCCAACAAATGTGTCGAATTTTACCATCATTTAGTCACAATGTGCATTCTTACGAACTCTACTTACTAAACCGAATATCTTCTCATGGTTCGCTCCAATCTTGAATTCTCCTTCTGGAAATTATTGTAATACGATTGAGTGTTGTGCTATGCAAGCGGTATGGAAAAGTCCCCTCGCGGCTTGATGGCATTTTCACTTTCGATATACAGAGAGTGGAATGCCACGAAGCCACAGATATCATATCTATTTTAAGAATTCGACTCGTCTTTCGTTCAAATTTTTTCAATTTTTGGGAAAACACCCCAGGATATATTGCTTTCCTAAAGCGATTTTTTCTCGATATAGTCAAGGAATATGACATTGAAGTCTTTCTGCCTATAAGCTCATTACTGTATTGCATTTAATATGTTGTTCAACTACAGTGATCCATTATTTGCCTATCCATAACATTCGACTAGGAATGTTGTTATAAAATATCGTCACAAACGAAATTGAGCCAGCACATTCCAAATGTAGGCGGAATTAAGCAAAAGCAATAGTGAAGCTTACGATAGCGATGATCAAAGCTCAAGCGCTAATTAAGCACGAACTTTTCGATGTTCTCGAGTTTGATTTGTTAAGAGTGATTAGTGAACACAAAGGCATTAGCTATTAGGAGCATATCAATAGAGAATTTATTCGACACTATGACGATCACAAACGTAGCGAAATTATTAGCTGAATTCACCGCTGAGAATCGTCGAAACAATTGCAAGCTATATAAGCTTATGAGAGATTACGTCAATCGGAATCCCAAGATCATCGAATCGGATGCACCACTAAAGTGTTTGCTGAGTTCGCTTAGAGATCTCTCATTTAAGCTAGCGATATTTAATGAATTAAAGATCAAAAGCGTGAAAACAATTTTTATAGTTCACATTAAATGGCTTTCGAGAAAAACTTTTTAATGAATTTTCTCGTAAATTATATTTGCATATATTTCAGCGCCTTTATTTCCAACTTCAAAAAATGTACCCAAATTGTGCAATCATATTCAAGAATTTTTTTTTTAAATCATGAAAGAACTCCTGTAGCATTCAATGCACCAATAATAATTTCTCCATAAATGCAATTTGCGCTTGCACCTTAAGCACTTGCAATGTCGTTAACGGGGAAATGATTGGCAATCTATGTCACCACTGCATTTGCACAACATATTCGATCATTTACTTCAGCTCGGATACCTTAGAAGTCGATAATCGGGAACGTTATCCTTACTTCAATAGACAACTTCACTATGATATTTCGCATAATTCTTCATACGATTGTTGTCTAACGATTACACGCTATCCGCTTCCTAGGCGGACTATGACATGTACTTTCCGCCATCTCAATCCATCATCATGCTCCAACAATGTCGTTAAATCCATTAGGACGAATAGACAATCCAGTGTAGGTTTTGCATTTTCAGCACTGCAGTTTGCAAGTCTTGTTTATTCTAGCCATTGAATTCATTCAATTTTTTAATGCCCTTTGAATCCTATAATTCCATCCTTTTGAGTTGCTTTCTGCGCAAAGAAACAAACACAACTCCACATTTATAAAAGTGATTTATTTACAATCAGAATTGTTCAAATATTTGGCCAGATGCTATCGATGAGAGAATTAACATGCAGATGCTTAATGCACTACAGACTATTGGAAGATTACGGATATAAAATTTCCTACACGTCGTATTCTACAGCCGTTGATCGCCGAGCCGCTGCTCATGAAGCTGATAATAGATGAAGCTCGCCTTGTACGCCACATAAAGCACAGCTTTAATTGCACTTCTCGAACTACTACCTCCATTTGGAAGCGCCCATGAGAGGAGCAGAAGTGGTTGGGGGAGGTGTGGGAGAACATGACAGGGATACATGAAGGGATTCTTCGCGGTACGTCAGTAATGTAATGGTGGAAGCATGTTCAAAGTTTTCGATGTTTCCATACCTCAAATGTCTCGTGGAGAGTAACAATTCAGTGGAAATGGGTAGCGAAGAGGGTGGAAGCGATGTCAAGCAACGCAAAGATAAGGCGAAACTTTACCGCTGTTGGCCATGTGACATAACAGTTGGTGGCTCAGTGTTAAATTTTTTTCAGAGCCACTTCTTCTCACATAGTCCAACAAATAGGAATGGTTCATCAAGTATTTTGGCCACTCGTTCACCGCTGAATTTCAGAGCAAGAAAGGGGAAACACTGAGGAACTATGAATTCGGCGAATGTATAACATTTTCATATTTTGTTATTCCTTTATTAAGAGACTTCACGAACTATCAACTCGTCAAAACTGTAATCGTAGGTGGTCGACATCAAATAGCGCTCAACAATTTCTCTAAAAAAACTCTGACAATACTCAATCAACAACGCTAAGGTAATATTTTCTTTGCAATATTTTATTTATGATCGCATAGTTACGTCCATTCTTTATCCTAAACATTAGTTGAACTTTATTAAAAAGCACTATGAAATAGTGCAAATGTCCGGCCACCAACTGTGAAGAAAAAAAAACGGAAATTCCTTGTGAATTGCTCTTACATGCCACTTAAATGGCTAGTAATAATCAAGTTGCACTTGTAAATCTCTATCGAGTTAAATGCCATTGAAATGAATTTTTGTTTAAGCATAGCAATTCATGCGAATGAGTTCTTTGCATCACGACAATGGATTGAGGCATTACGTTTTCAGATATTCCATTCATGGAAAAGGAACAAAGAGGGGGATCACTATTACTGATGGAAACCTTTCGTGAGGTTTGCCCACTTCATATATAATTCTATAGCATCAGATTTCCTCAGCTTATGACAGGTTCATCGATGAGTGTTGAATATTCTCCATCTGTGATCCTAGGATTAGGAATAGACCGTAAGCACTCTGCATTCACTTCTTAGCGCGGTTACGACTGCTGCGCCTTGCAAACTCTTGCAGTTATGATATTTTGGACCACCAGGGTTACATAGAATCCAAATAAAACTCAATATAAGAGGAGATGAAGCTCTCTCATCAATAAATGTAACATAAATATTGCTAAAACATTTCCAAGTATAGATAAACGCGACGCTGCGAAGTTTATTGTCGTTCAAACATTTTTTTCAGTTGATTGGCAATGTTTTTGAACGCTATCGACCCCACGATCCAATTGATTATACTCATCAGCCGGAAATGTTTCTCTTAGTGGTGTAGAGCCTATCGTTGTAATCAACTGAAACAGCAAACAACTGGATACGACTACACCTATTCATCTCAACGTTATTAAGTGGGATATACGAGAATATCGGTTATAAATGGCTCATTGTGTTTTGTTTTCGGCGTTACTCAAGTGGTGCCAAAAGTGTATTTATAGGAAGACAAGTAGGCGTATACAAGGAGTTCATAGTAGAATAGGAATTAATCGTTCAAGTCAAATTTGCTCTATCTATGCCATTCACGTCGGAACGACATCATTGTTTTCATTTGAGCATTTTCAACGAGCAACTTTGCTATTTTTAACTCACTGCAAGCAGCTATCAATAAATAATGCGGCCAACAAGCTCGAATAAGCTTCACAAGTAGTCGATGAGCTCAATGTTTACTGGTGTCTACGATTCTAATGACGCCATACATGGTGACAAATTCTGGATTTGTTGAAGCGTGTTTCCCACCAATTCATATCCCACCTATTAACTCAAAGGCGAAACAAAAGATACACCCTGTTCTTTTCTACAACATCTTATCATCTATCATCTAAACTGCTGTTATCTACAGTTACGAATGTATTTGCAAAAACTGCTTTCATTTTCAGCAAAAAGAATTGCACTCTTGCATCAATTTTGTCAACAAAGTCGGATATTTGACTTTTTTTTTTTGCTCGGCGTTATTTAGGCAATACTAAAAGTGTATTTGAAAAGAGTCGAGCAGAAGTATGCAAAAAAAGTTTTTCAAGTGCAAATTGATCGAGTTGTGTGAGTGGAGATGCTAAAATGTTGCCTTTCACTTCTCCAATAATCAACAACTATAGCAGCAGCACACTGAAGAAAACGTTACATCGCTGTAAACGGTTATATATTTATAAATCTACAAAAAGATTGAGTGCATTTCACAACAACCGAAGTTATACTTTTAGCCCATAAATCTATAGAATGAAATAAATATTTCGCTAGCGATTTGTGAAAGCAATTCAATTAACTAAAATATAAAGAGGTTACCTATAACTCAGTAAATTATAGGTAGCCTTTTAAGTGAACAAAATGAAGGATATAGATTATGAGATATCAGGCCATCATATGATGTGTTTGCTGCATTAGTCTGTTGTGGTCTTTGAGCTATAAGTCGCCGTATGAAAAAATTTACACAAAATTTGCACAGATATGCGCTAGGGATATTAGCGAAACAACGCAGAAACGCTTTTACAAAAGATGTGTTCAAAGGTATTGCAAAAATATGCATTCAGCATTCATCAAGAATAACTACCTGCAATTTCTTGAACTTGAACTTGAGCTTAAGCTCTATCAGGTTTTGTGTCTAATCCATACGAAGTTGCCCTTTCGATGCTTCATTGTAGAATACTATGAATGTGGAATACTCTAGTGATCAAAAAATTTGTAGCGTGTCCACCATGACGAACAATTATTTCCACATTATTTCCACAATTATTTCCACATTTACCACATCATTTATTTATTTATCCACGCATATTAGCCTTCTCTTATAAACGATCGCCCTTTCAATCGTTTCTTCGAGCCAATATTCGTCTTTCTCACCAACTTGGATGTCACTAATATGGGAGCCTGCAGCATAAGTGGTGGATGGAGGTAAGATCAAGTAAAATCTCTTTGGAAATCTTATCTGCAATCATTTAAAG